>CM076573.1:645400137-645504818 GCA_034641835.2 Pinus albicaulis | reverse complement strand
CCACTAGTCCTTGACATGGGGGGTAGCTTTAAAGAGTGCAAAAATAATATTCTCCTAATCAAAAAAATCATGAATCAAGAAATATCCTTCTAATAGATTCAACCATCTATCTACAGCATCTGCATCTATTTGACCCTTAGATATGGGAATGTCAAAGTTTACTTGTACCTTAAAGGGAGTCACACTTCCAGAGTGGATGCTGGATGCAGATGCGCTGCATGTGGGCAGTCGTTGAAGGATCTGGGAAAATTTATCCATCATCTCTTTCCTTTGTTTTTCGAGGGCCTCCTCGAGCAATATTTTGATAGGATCTCCTGCTCCCTCATCTTTCTTTTCGTCCCCCATGGGCATTTGTCAGGGTTTGTGAGGTTGATCTTGCAAAGGTTCCACCAAATCGAGCCCTAACTCCTTATACCCCAACCTCTTTGGGGACATGCAAAGAAGGATCGAGAAAAAGCAGACCGCTCTGATACCATTGATCCAGATTTATGCAGGAATGCAACAGAATACATAAATAATCATAAAAACAGAAATACAACATAAATAAGATTTTATTTCATTAATATCAAATCACAGAAATATTCTCACAAACATGATCGAAATAAAATAGCTAGGGTGCTGGTAGCGAATCTC
Source organism: Pinus albicaulis (assembly GCA_034641835.2). Taxonomy (NCBI): domain Eukaryota; kingdom Viridiplantae; phylum Streptophyta; class Pinopsida; order Pinales; family Pinaceae; genus Pinus; species Pinus albicaulis. Next base: position 645,504,185 of record CM076573.1, on the reverse strand, counting down.
TGAGAAGATATGTGGCAACTACCGACCTTTGAACTGTATTACAATGAGGCTCGAGGGCCTATTTATTATGGATAAACAATGGAGAATTCTAAACATCCAAAAACCTAACCCTAGGAGATGAAGCGCCAAAACTATGGCCCCGTTTGGGTAAATTGGTGTTTCAATTTCCCAGGGACGTAACTACAGCATACTATCTCCATTTGGGGCTTCAAAACGGCTCCAAAAGTTTAGGACTCGAAAAAATACTAAAAATAGTATGTTGTGAAAAAAAACTGAAAGAGACAATGGTGGGGCCCCAAGTGGAATAGGCGGGTGGCCACCAATATCCAACTAGATCAATTGCCTCTCGCTAATGATCTCTATCGAGCAAAGGAACTTGGCACCCATCAGACCCTATCAATGCATCTAGAACAGACCCCATAGGAGCCTACACAAGTGTCATAGACAATGAGAAACAGGTAGGTTCTGTCCGTTTTCAAATTTTCATAAAACACCTTGTGGGGAATAGTTTTTCAATATGAGCATAGGATACAGACAGTGTAACAAACTTGAATCAAAACATCAGGTTTTCCTATGGATACCCTTGTCATTTTCAATCCTTAATCTATAGTGGGAGATCCTTACAAGACTCCTGCTTAATCAAAGATTACTCCATATGTCTAGGATCCACCATTTATCTCAACCTGAGACTGAGAGGAGGCACAAAAAAACATAATAGAACTCATGGAACCACAAGGGGAACCATCAATTCCAAACCCGACATCCCAAAAGGTCCCTCATACAAGAACATTTTATAGGGGAAAAAAAAGAAGCAAAAACAACCGAACCAACTGAGAATACCCCTAAACCATATATTGTGGAGAAACTAGATTGCATGCTAGAATTGAACATAGATATTCCATAGATTGACAAACATCGCTCCACATTTGAATCCCAAGAAATAATATGCATATTTAATTACATTTGACCCAAACCAATGCAGCTCTTTGATTGGATTTTCACCAACTGGACCATCGACTGTGATATCCATCTTTGTTCTAAGGGGTTTTTCATTGTCAAGTTTCCATCCTCGAAAACCAGAGACATCATTCTTAGGGCTAGACCATGGTTTTCGGATTTTGACACAAACACTATGGAGGTAACGAGAATGCTGGTATGAGTCCAGCTATACAACCTCCCACTTCATTTTTGGAATGAATGTGTTTTAGAAGGCATAGGGAACATCATTGGGAGATATATAAAAATAGACACCCAAAACTTGGAGGAGAGGACCTACACCTTTGCACGAATCTGTGTGGAAGTGGATCTTGAAAAAGGGCTACTCGAGAGCATTCAACTAATTCATAAACAAAAAAAATGGACACAACACCTAGACTATGAAAACATTGCATTTAGATGCAGAATATGCAGAAACACCGGTCATTTGCAAAACACATGCCTAGAAGAAAAAAGAGATAATAGAAAAAAGAAGAAGACAAGGAAAGTAACCAAAGGATGAAAATTTCCTTTAGGTGAACTAGAACATGAGACAAAATAAGAAGAGGATGTACTCATCCCAAAGGAGAGTAACCAGACAGCAACCGATCTAGAGATACAAGAACAAGAGATACAAGATCCTTTTGACCTTACGACCACGGTTCAGCTGGCAAGGACCCTAGGGCACCAGATAGCAGGGGAATCAAAAGACATCAAAAATTATATACCTCATATTCAGATAAGGACAATGGAGCAATCACATAAGAAAACCAGCTCGCCCTTATCTCCACCACGGCAACACAAGGTGCTTAGCGAAAGGTCGAAACAAAGAAAGGGAGAAAATCTTAATTTATCCCAATGTAGTATAGGTTCTTACTTGTAATTTGATAGCCTATCTTGATTGACAATTACCAGCACATGCAACATGTAGTTTTGTTTTCATTAATAAAATTACGAATTTTTCCTTGGAAAAAAAATTCATTGTAAGGAAAAAGAAATCTGGCACCCACAATATTTTCTTCTAGCACAAACAAAATCACATTGCCAATAATAACATTGTAGGGTGAAAGAAATCTAACACACACTATATTTCATTGTATCATAAACAAAATCACATAACAACATTTCAAGGTGAAATAAATGTAGCATATGTTAGATTTACTTCTATCATAAAAACAAACATATTTTCAACAATGCAATAAAAAAGAAATCTAGTGTGCTAAATTTCCTTCTAGCATAGACATAAACACATTTCCAAATAAAAACAATGCAGAGTGTTAGATTTCCTTCTAGCATAAATAAATAGTTTGACAAAAATAAGATGGCATTGTGAAGAAAATATAACACATACTAGATTTCCTTCTAGTAAAAATTCACAAATATATTGCCAACAACAACATTGTTGGGCAACACAAATCTAACAAAGGTTAAATTTCTTTGTATTAGAAACAAAAACACATTTCAAATAATAATATTGCAAGGTGAAAGAAATCTAATGCATACTAGATTTCAATCTAATGGAAACATTATCACATAAGAACATTGTAGGGTGAGAAAAATTTAGCTTGTGTTATATTTACTTCTAACACAAACATATAAATATTTCTAACAACAACAATGCAAGACAAAAAAAATCTAGCACATGTCAGATTTCCTTTTAGCCTAAACACAAAGATGTTACTAATAACAACATTGGAAGGTAAAATAAATCTAACATGTGCTAGATTTTATTTTAGCGCAAACACAAGCACATAGCAACATTGTAGAGTGAAAGAAATTTAGCAAGTGCTAGATTTATGTCTACCACAAATACAAGCATGTTTCCAACAACAACATTTTAGAGTATAAGAAATCTAGCATGTGATCAATTTCTTCCAACAAAAACACAAACACGTTTCAAATTGAAATAAATATAGCACATGCTATATTTCCTTCTAGCACATAATAACATTGTAGGACTAAATAAATCTAGTGCATTCTATAGATTTATTTCTATCACAAACACAAGCACATTCAAAGGTGAGGGAAACATAACATGTGCTAGATTTCCTTCTAGCCCAAACATAAGGGCATTTCCAATAAAAAAATTATAAGGTGAAAGAAATCTACTGTGTGTAATATTTCCTTCTAGCATAAACACAAGCAGACAAACACATTATAAGGTGAAAGAATTATAGTGCATGTTAGATTTACTTCTAGCACAAAAACAAGCATGTTGAAAAAAATATAGGGAAAAGGAAATCTAACTTGTGCTATATTTCCTTACAGCACAACACAAGCATATTATAGGATGAAACAAATCTAGCACGTGCTAGATTTCCTTCTATCACACACATAAGGACATAATAGCATTGCAGTGTTAAATAAATCCAACACACGCTGAGTTTACTTCTAGCACAAGCTAAAGCATATTGCCAATAACAACATTGCAAGAAAATGAATCTAACATGTGCTAAATTTCCTTATAACATAGTCACTTGCATATTTCCAATAACAACATTGCAAGGTCAAGGAATCTAGCATATTTCCTTCTAGCACAAACAACTAGATTGCCAACCACAACATGGCATTGTGAAACAAATCTAGAATGTGCTAAATTTCCTTCTAGCTCAAACACAAACACATTTTCAATAAAAATGTTGCAAGTTGAATTCCAACGCGTGCTAAATTTCCTTCTAGCACATACACAAGCACATAACAAACATTGTAAGGCGAAAAAATCTAGCATGTGCTATATTTACTTTTAGCAAAAACTCAAGCCTATTTCCAACAACAACATTATCAAGAAAAGGAATTCTGACACGTGCTAGATTACATTCTATCATAAAGTGAAAGTGCATTGCTAATAACAACATTGCAAGATGAAAAAAATATAATGAGCGATATATTTCCTTCTAGCATAAATAAGCGCACATTGTCAATAACATCATTGCAAGGTGAAGGAAATCTAACCCATGCTAAATTTTCCTATAGCAAAAACATAAGCACATAACAACATGGCAGGGTTAAATAAATCTAGCTCGTGCTAGATTTACTTTTGTCACAAACACAAGTATATTGCCAAAAGAAATATTGTAAGGCAAAAAGAAATATATTTTGTGCTAGATTTTCTTCTATCATAGATACAAGGCATTCTCAATAGTAACATTGAAAGGTGAAAGAAATCTAACTTCTGCTAGATTTACTTTTAGTATAAAGACAAGAATATTGTGAGCAACAAAGGTGCATGCCAAAAGAAAACTAGGACCTATTAAATTTTCTTCTAAGACAAACACAATGGAAATAATAACATTACAAGGGGAATGAAATCTAACATGTGCTACATTTTCTTTTAGCACAAACAACCAGATTGTCAACAACAAGCTTTGTGGGTTTTTCTCCATGAAGCTACATAGAAAATGTAATAACAACCATTTTGAACAGGAAACCAACCATGCCAATTTACTCGTATGTAACTCGGGGTTGGGTTCTTGTGGCTTCGTAGAGCACTAACTCGTTTAACAGAGAGTTCTGGCCAGATATTTTGGACCGCTTTCATGGATCTCTAAATCTCATCTTGAGAGGACACTGTAAATATTCTATATTTAGTAAATATTTTTAACCAACATAATATAAAGTTGGAGCAGACGCTTGTATATTTAACAATGGTTTTGTTGGGTAGCAGTGTAGTGCAGATAATCCCTTGTTAATATGGCTTGTTTGAGTATGCAGAGCTATTGCTTCTCTAGTTTGGCTCTGCGCATCTCAAATTCCAGAGAAGTGAATATGTTTCAGCTATGGGAAGGGGTGGATTCAGAGGAATAATGGTAAACATGTCGATATACTAGTATTACATTATTGTTGCATACAATGGTACTTTGATACCTATAATACTAATGGCCCAAATAATATTCCAGCTACTTCAAATAATTAGTAACTATTGGGTGGCATGGCCAACCCCTACAAAAGAAAATGAGAGTTCCCTTGTTAGAAACTCCCTTCTCATTCTCATTTATGTTTCTTTGAAATTAAGCAGCTCTAAGTTTTTTTTTGTTAGCTCTATGCTTCTTTCAGTGGTTGGACTTAAAACTGGCAATCAGCTTTTCAGCAATCTGCACAAGTGTATATTTCCTGCACCAATGTCCTTCGATGCAACTCCATTTGGGTGAATACAGAATCAGGCATCAACTAATCAGAGTGGAGTGGACACATTGATTCCTACACAACCAGGAGATTTGGCTTTTGCATTTATACAACTTTTGGGGATCATTGCAATCATGTCTCAGATTTCTTGGAAATTATTCATTGTGTTTATACCAGGGGTTCAACTTGTATATGGTATCATCAATATTACATACCATCAATTAGGGAAGTGGCTCGACTAGTTTCTAGAGCTCCAATCATACAAAATTTTGGAGAATCAATATCTAGAGCAGCCACCATTAGAAGTTTTGACTAGGAGTCTTGGTTCATGGAGAGAAATATCTAGTTGATTGATATGTATATTAGACCTAGTCTCCACAATGTTGGGGCCAATGCATGGATTAGTATACTAACGGATTTTCTATCAAATCTTATGTTTACATTCTCTGTAATATTCTTAATGGAAATTTACAATGATAAGAAAAGAAAGCATAGTAATAATAAAAAAAAAAAACATACAAAATTTACAACACATTAAACACCCAAAAATCTCCATAAATTGGTTTGAGCTGAGCCATTCTATTAATATAAATGTTGGGTACAAAGGTAAGATCAAAAAACATGCACCTGGGCTTGCCCAAGGAAAGCTAACAATGCCCAAGTGATGAAATTGACTACTCTAACATGCAATGTGGTTGTCCCCAACAATATCTCCACTAACCTAGTGAAAAATCAAATTGTTGGATACAAAAAATGGTTATTAGGGTCTCCTTTGGAACTCAAAAAATTCCGAGAAATTAGCCTCGGACTCTCTTCCAATAACCCATAAAAATCCACGAAGGAATCGGCCAAATGTTGACCTCAGAATTTCAACCCAATTTCTGCCTAGCTCCTCTAGTTGTTGGTTGAGTTGGGACCCATTTTTGACCCCTCGAATATGCCTAGAAAATTCTGCCAAATTATTTCTGGATCCTTATGAAAAACCCAAAAAAAACCCAGAAAGGGCTTGCTCTAGTTTTGACGCTCCAAAATTGACCTCAAAATGCTTGGCCCTCCTCCACAAGCAAGAATTGTAACCTGTAGAAAATCTTGGGCTTGTTGCTCCACCAAAATGATTGAAAATCCCCCATGATTTACCCCAATCTAATTCCAAGCAACCCCAACTCCTCAATCCCTTTCACAAGCCAATTGTTGGCTTTGCCTCATCAACTCCTCTAAGAGCCCTTGTGTACTTTGTTAGGTCCCTATATCACTAGTATAGTCCCTTATTATTGTTAGTGTAACCCCCTTATTGTTATTATTGAACCCTTGTAACCCCCATTTTGTTAGTATTGTGCCCTTAAATTAGTATTGTTAGGTCGGCTAGGATTACATTGTGGCCCACTAGGATTACATTATGGCCCCATGGACTCCTATATATAGAAAGGAGGTTTTGTGAATTGTATCATCCAAGAATTGTTCATTTATGTAATGTATTGGAGGTGGCCCCCTCGAAGTGGCTTATTTCTAAGGCGTTCATATCTCTTTTCTTCTATTTTTGGAGCTGGTTACACAACATTTGGTATCAGAGGTTTGGATTCTAGGGTTTCGCTGCTCCAAACAGGTCATCGTGGCATTTTCGCTATAAATTTGTTTCTACGAAGCTTCAGAAGCTGACAATTTTAGGGTGCGAAGATGCAATATTGAGGAAGTTTGTATAAAAATTTCAGAGCTTGGTTCGCAATATTTTCGGAGATATGATCTGTGGAAGTTAGGTATGTTTTCAGGCTCCTAAACAGGTCATCGTGGAATTTGCGCTATAAAAAATTTTCTATGAAGGTTAAGAATCTGAAATTAATATGGTGTGAAGCTGAAATCCTGAAGACAGTCGTCAAAAACTTTCAGAGCTTGGTTCGCAATATTTTTGGAGATATAATCTGTGGAAGGTAGTGCTTTTTCAGGCTCCTGAATTTCATCTCAAAGAGGTGATCGTGGGAAAATTTCAATAACTCTCTCTCTGGGCATCGGATTGGAGTCTTTGGTAAAAGTTTTTGCAAGTGCATAGACTGTAGTTTCTTGGATATCAATTTTAGAGACAAAGGACGAAACAGTGACACGTGGCTAGTCGTACAAGTTCACTCTACTGAACCAGTCCATAATTAGGTCATTGTGGGAGATTGGACACAACTTTGTCTTGGAGAATCTAAATCAGGTCAGACCTATGGCATTCAAAAGAGAATTTAGAGGGATACTTCAATGCTAAATTTCAGATATTGAAGAGCTGCAATCACAGAGATAATACAATTTCAATATCGAGCTCCTCAAAGCAAGTAAAAGAATAGATATCAATATTGGAGTCTAAAATGGCGCCTAAAATGAATTCAACACCCATTAAGCCTTTAGAAGGCTCTACTATGACTCATGAAGACGAAGAATGGCAACATGACATATCAAAATTACAAGAGCAAGTGCAACAAATTTCGCTCTCGCAAAGAACAACAAAAAATGAAATGGAAGTTTTGAAGAAAGGCATGGAAACTAAGATGGATGGTTTGAAGAAAGGCGTGGAAGCCTAAGTTGTGGTGTGGAAGCTAAGATGGATGGCATGGAAGTTGGCATGAAAGCTAAGATGGATGACATGAAAGACAACATGGAAAACATGAAAAATGACCTAAAAGCAGACATGGAAGGTTTGACAAAGTTGATACAAGAAATGTTTCCTAATGGTGAAAAGATAGTAGAAGAACCTCATGATGAGAACAAAATAAATGTTAATCGTGATTTCATAAACTCTAATGTTGGCGGGAAGAACCACCATATTCCAAAAATGGTTATGAGGAAGTTTGATGGAAAGGATCCTGTAACATGGATACTACAGATGGAGCAATATTTTGATCTCCATAACGTGCAAAACACACAAAAGGTACGCATTGCAACTTTACATTTAGAACAAAATACATTTGTATGGTATCGATGGCTTTGCTCCCGTAAAAAAATTGTCCCTTGGTCAATTTTTACGGAGGAAATGATAGCACATTATGAGGATACAAAGAGCAACACCTTCTTTAGCCAATTGATAAATCTCAAACAAAAGGGTTTAGTGGGGCAACACATTGAGGACTTCTAAAAATTGAATATAAGGGTAACTGATATTCCAGAGGAACACAGGATTGATCTCTTCATAGGCACTTTAAAGGATAACATCCAACATGAAGTTCGCGTTCTGGAACCTGATTCATTGGAGAAGGCATTCAGGTTGGCAAGAAAAGTTGAATGTAAAGTTATGGCGACAAGGAAGCCTGCCACTCAATTCTATAAAGAAGGAAGTGTTGCTACATCTAGATTTCCACAACCTACAAGGTTGACACCACAACAATTGGAAGAAAAAAGAGCAAAAGGGCTTTGCTACAGTTGTGATAGCAAATACACTAAAGGTCATAAGTGTGCGGAGAAGAAATTATTTTACATAGATTGTGAAGAGGAAGAAGAAAATGAACAAGAAGAGGATATACACCAGGAACCAGCCCTAGAAGAGGAAGAAATGAATCCGACCATATCGTGTAATGCACTGGCAGGAATTACCACTTCTCAAACTCTCAAGATAGAAGGACAAATCAAGAAGAAAAAGGTAATAGTGTTGATTGATTCAGGTAGCACCCATAATTTTATTCATTGTAAGGTAGCCAAGGAATTAAATTGTTTCCTATACCTAGCACCAGAATGTCTAGTGATGGTTGCAAATGGAGGAACTATAAATTGCTCTGGAAAATGCCATAATATCAAGCTAACCATGGGGGAATATGTATTGACTAGTCCAATGCTTGCCATTCCTATGGGAGGTGCTGATGTTGTACTAGGAGTACAATGGTTACAATCTTTGGGGACGGTAGCTTTTAATTTTCAGGAACTTTTCTTGAAATTTTTTTCAGAAGGAAAGGAAGTCGAATTACGGGGTATTGCGGGGAAGCCAGGAAGGATAATAAGCTCTAATGTCATGACAAAGCTTCTAAAGAAAGAACAGCGAGGCGTAATTGCACAATTATGCTCACTAGAAGTTCCAACATCCAAATCATCTATTTCTGCAGATCTCCAACAAGTCTTGGACAATCATTCCAAGGTGTTTGAAACTCCCAAAGGACTCCCACCTATTCGTGATCATGATCATGCTATTCATTTGATTCGAGGAAGTGTTCCTCCAAACATCAGGCCTTATAGATATCCTTACTTCCAAAAGAGCGAAATTGAACGTATGATTGCAGAAATGTTAGAGGCGGGTATAATTCAACCTAGTCAAAGTTCTTTCTCTGCTCCTGTAGTATTGGTACACAAGAAGGATGGATCATGGCGAATGTGTCTGGATTATAGGGAGATTAATAAGCTCACCATTAAAGATAAATTTCCCATTCCTGTGATTGATGAATTATTGGATGAATTACATGGAGCAATTTATTTTACCAAGTTGGATCTTCGTTCAGGATATCATCAAATTAGAATGAAGACTGAAGATATTCCAAAAACGACATTTCGAACTCATGAGGGTCATTATGAATTTTTGGTCATGCCTTTTGGCCTTACCAATGCACCTTCTACATTTCAAGGGTTGATGAATTCCATTTTCAATCCCTTCCTTAGAAAGTTTGTGCTAGTATTTTTTGATGATATACTAATCTACAGCAGGTCTTGGAAGGATCATGTTGAACATGTTGACAGGGTGCTCAAACTATTGCAGGAGAAACAATTATATGCAAAAAAATCCAAATGTTTCTTTGGAGTACAAGAGGTGGAATATCTGGGTCATATTGTATCTCACGAGGGTATTAAAGTAGACCCTAACAAAATTAAATCCATTAAGGAATGGAAAGTCCCCTCAACCATAAAGAAGTTGCGAGGATTTCTTGGGTTAACAGGGTATTATCGCAAGTTTGTTAAGAATTATGGGAGAATAGCAGCACCTCTAACAACATTATTGAAGAAAGATGCATTTTCATGGACTCCTGAAGCAACTAAGGCCTTTGAGCGTCTTAAAGAGGCAATGTGCCTAGCACCGGTCTTAGCTACACCAGACTTCACAAAAACCTTTATTGTGGAATGTGATGCCTCAGGAAATGGAATTGGTGCAGTTTTAATGCAGGAAGGAAGACCCATTTCTTTTGAAAGTCGTCCAATCAAAGGAAAGTATTTACAAAAACCTATTTATGAGAAGAAATGTTAGCAATACTGCATGCACTAAAGAAATGGTGAACTTACCTAATGGGAAGACACTTCAAGGTAAAAACTGATCATGATAGTCTTAAACACTTTTTGGAACAAAGACTATCTTCAGAAGAGCAACAAAAATAGGTCACAAAGATGTTGGGTTATGACTTTGAAATAATCTACAAAAAAGGAAAGCTTAATGTTGTTGCAGATGCACTCTCAAGAAAGAATGAAGAGGTGGAAGCATTGCTTTGTGCCATTTCTATTATCCAACGAGATTGGATAACCGAAGCAAGAGATGAATGGAAGAAGGACAAAGATGTATGGACACTCATTCAAAAATTGCAGCAAGATCCTAGTACATCTGATACATTTAGTTGGAAAAATGATTCCTTATAGTACAAAGATCGCTTATATCTTTGTAAGAATTCCCAACTAAAACAAAATATTCTTCTGGAATTGCACACTTCTCCTTTAGGAGGACACTCGGGATTTTAAAAAACTTACCACAGGGTGAAGAAAGAATTTTTTTGGGATGGCCTTAAATCTGATATTCAAAAGTTTGTGGCGGAATGTTTGGTTTGCCAGCAGAATAAAGTGGAAACAATTAAGACCCAGGGACTTCTACAACCTTTATCCATTCCAAGTCAACGTTGGGAGGAGATTTCAATGGATTTTATCACAGGTTTACCTAAGTCTGAAGGAAAGAGTCTCATCATGGTGGTAGTTGATAGACTTACCAAGTATGCACACTTTTGTGCATTATCTCATCCATTTAAAGCAAGTACAGTTGCTACTACATTTATGGACAGAATTCAAAAGCTACATGGAAGCCCAAGGGTTATTGTGAGCGACAGAGATCCCATTTTTATTGAAAATTTTTGGACGGAGTTATTTTCTTGTTTGGGTACTCAATTAGCTCATAGCTCATCTTATCATCCTCAATCTGATGGTCAAACTGAGATAGTAAATAAATGTTTGGAAGGATATCTTCGTTGTTTTGTATCTGATAAACAAACACAATGGGTCAAGTGGTTACCTCTCGCTGAATGGTGGTATAACACTTCCTTCCATCCTGCAGCAAAAATGACCCCATTTATGGCACTTTATGGATATCATCCACCATCGATCACATCATCTTTAAGGGAAAATTTGAAGGTTCAAGCAGTGGAAGATCACATCAAGAATCAACAAGAAGTTCTCCAACTCTTAAAGGATAACCTGAATTTGGCACAAAATCGAATGAAACAACAGGCAGATCAACATCGCAGCGAGAGAAGTTTTGATGTAGGAGACTGGGTATTTTTATGACTGCAACCATACAAACAAATGTCCCTCAAGCAAGCTAAGAAGGATAATAAATTATCGCCAAAGTACTATGGTCCTTACAAGGTGTTGCAAAATATTGGTACTATAGCATACAAATTGGAGCTTCCTGCTTCTTCACGAGTGCATCCAATTTTCCATGTTTCATGCTTAAAGAAGGTTATAGGTGAAAATCTTCCAGTTCAAACAATATTGCCAGAACTTGATGAGGAAGGAAAAATCATATTGTGGAACACAGTAGTCCTTAGAAACAAGAACTCGGCAATTTATGGGTCGATCAATTTGAGAAGTATCTCATCAGGTGGAAGAACTTACTGTGAAAGATTCTACATGGGAGGATGAGAACTATGTCTGAAACATAGGCCTACTCCAAGTGTTGGGGACACCACTTTTGGGGAGAGAGGGCTTGTTAGGTCCCTATATACTAGTATAGTCCTTATTATTGTTGAGTGTAACCCTTATTGTTATTATTATGAACCCTTGTAACCCCATTTTGTTAGTATTGTGCCCTTAAATTAGTATTGTTAGGTCGGCGAGATTAGAGGACGTTATACAGGATTACATTATATAGCCCATGGACTCCTATATAGAAAGGAGGTTTGTTCATTTGTATCCAAGAATTGTTCATTTATGTAATGTATTGGAGGTTGCCCCTCACTATAGAAATTAGCTCATTCTAACATTTATATCTCTTTACTTCTCTTCTTGGGCAGTTGTGATGCTTTCCCTTCTTTGCATCATTGGAGTGTCTATAAGCTCACCAATCACTATGCATTCGAGTCTAACACCTTCATGATCTTGCTAGCATCCCCACAGTTGGAAAAGATCATGCTTTGATACCATTGTAATATTCCTATTGGAAATTTACAATGATAATAAAAGAAAGCATAGTAAACAAAACAAACACACATAATTTACAACACATTAAACACCAAGAAATCTCCATTAACTATGTTGAGTTGAGCCATTTTATTAATACAAATGTTGGGTACAAAGATAAGATCAGAAAGCATGCACTTGGGCTTGCCTAAGGTAACCTAAGAATGCCCAAGTGATGAAATCAGCTACGCTAACATGCAATGTGGTTGTCCCCAACAATCTCTATGTTGACCTAGTGAAAAATTACACTGCTGACTGTGAAAAATGGTTGTTAGGGCCTCATCCGGTGCCTAGAAAATTCCAGGAAATTAACCTCGGGTTCTCCTCCAATAACCCACAAAAACCCACGAAGGAATTAGGTAAATGTTAACCTCAAAATTTTGGCCCAATTTCCCGTTAACTCCTCCAGCTACTGGCAAGTTGGCACAAAAATGATATAAAATTCCCCACAATTTCCTTTCCTACTCATTTCCTGTATCCCAGCTAAACCAGAAATACGTGGTATCCTCCCAAATACCAAAGATGAGTAGAATTTGCGTCCCTAGGGTAGCCCTCATGGTCCACCGAAGAAGAGGGTGACTTGGCCCCCACGAAAGACTGCATAGTTCCTGGGCAAGATGACGTGGGCCCCAGCTCTAGAAATTCATACTGTTGTGGAAATAACTCCTGCTCTTGTCCCACAAACAAGGAAGTCTCTTACACCAATTTGGTGTCTGGCTTAGTCGTGTCCTTGAAATTGGATAATAATAATAATAATAATGTTCATGCTTCAAATCACCGATTCATCCAATAAAATTTTCCAAAAAATTTTATCTACTGAACACATGAAAAATCTAATCCACTCTTACATAAATCCATTAGAAGCACCCCCTCTTCCATAAACAAACTATATTATCCATCCATCTATAAAATTCAAATCCATAGGTTTTAATCAATTGCAATTGAAATATCTCAGCAAGAGGTTACAACCTTGGACGTACTTTACAACATGATACGTTTGTCCATCCCCACAAGAACTTTTGTAAACTTTTTGATACCATAAATGTCTTCTCCGACCAGCTCTAGAAATTCTCCTTTGTGGTTTACTTAGAGGACACAATATTGTTTCAAATGTTATTGCAATTACATTTTTGAAAACTATCTAGATTTGTTTGTGGTATGGGAGGCAAGCGATGCTTAATCCATAGTTCAATAAATGACATGTATTCATCCTCAAATCCTGCAAGGACTATTCTCATCCTTCTTGCAAAATGGTATTGTATTGTAGTAGATGGTAGTTCTTTAATTGTTGGTGACAAAATTATTTAATAAATTGAATCTTTAAAGCTTGTATGTGCTAATATACATCCAATGTCGAAGTTGGAAGAATTTATTTCATACCTTATTCACCACACTATATACCTATGACTTCAGCCTTTTTACAAACTCACATTCCAAACTCTTTCTACTAGCAATTTGCAAGATGAGACCAAATGCTCTTGGCCATGCATAATAGGCACATTGGTCAACATCTCTAGCCTAGCTTCAGATAAAATTTTCTTTAACTTCTGAATCCATGTGATATCCAAAATAAATCCATCATGTCATTGCCAATAAATCTTCATTCAATTCTTCCTAATATGCATGTGATCTCCAACATACTAAATATGGGGAAATGCCTATAACTAAATCCTGCGAAGATCTATCTGCAAATATGAAACACTTTCACCAACCTCCTTCAATACCTTCAACATGTTTTTATCAACCCATAGATATGATTAGTTGATATATTTACAACAACAAGGGAAATGCCATAAAGGCCACCTCGAATTAATTTCCTCTAGGTGCTATAATTCTTCATTTGACACATTAAATTCACTGCCATTGTTGTTGAGAAAGGAACTACCTCTATAGTTATTTCCTATCTTCCTTAGAAAAATCACAAAAATATCCATATTTATACACCTTATCAAACAATGGAAATCTGTGATGATGTGAGATGGGAAACTTGTCCATCATTTCTCAACACCCGAAAAACATTTTTAGTTTGCGATTGTTCTAAAGGATGCACATCGTTGAATAGCATGCAGCAACTTGTGAGGAAACTCTCATGTGTACATGCATAAGCAAGCATCATAAAGTATATAGGAGAACAGGCTGAGATTAATTGATACATTACCCATGAATATCAAAGGGTAACATTTGATTGGATATTCTCTTCCAGGTTTCCATCTTCTAGATGACATCAAACAAATTGTCTTATGATCATACGCAGGTCAACCTACCCTTAACTTATTTACTTCTGAGAATGTTTCTTTTATGCTACCATTATACTTGAATGACGTGAAAAATTCCCTCCCTTCTAAGGAGAGTCAATGCCAGTAGAAACTTGTCTTCCAAGCCCTTTTTCTTTTCCCAACTCATTGTCATCAAAAGAAGTCAATGCATATTTAATTGTCTTTGTGCTCTTTACAAGGCTTATTCCTGTAACATGGACCTTCATGTTGTCCAACAATATTTAAAGATTCTGTGATGTCAACAACTTTAGGTCCATGGCTTGTTTTAGGTGCTAAATGAGCATTGGCATGGTTATCAGACCGACTGCACATAAATATTTTTGGGCTTCTGAGTTGCTTTGGTCTGAGAGAGATTGATCAAAATACTAATATGACACGTGATTTTTTCAACAGCAGAGTGAATATATTTCTCTTCCAGAAAGCACCAAAAGCACTTGTATTTGTGATACCATTTGGTATAAAATCTAACATGTTCCCTCCTTCCAACTGCTAATGGTGCTTCTCATTACTCATAAGTAAAAAAAGAGAACAAGGGATATTTTTTTTTTGGAATGCCTTAATTCCCTCTCTAGATAATGACCAATACAGCCCTCTGTTTTGATTATTTTTAATCACATATATTTTACTTGGTATCCAATTCCTTCCCCATCCCGTTCCTAGACATCTGTGGTATCCAATTCCTTCCCCTTCCCATTCCTGGAGATCTAAATAGCTCAGTATTCATTTAACATCAAAGGTATTGTCTATTCATATAAAATATTAGGTGCCAAAGTTATAGTGGTTGAGAGATTGAATCCACTTTGAATATGTAATGAAATCGGTTAAGCGATTGATTCCACCGAAGGAGTAGATGCGCCTCCATAGGAGGAGTGTTCTTGCCACCCAGAGTGTTGGTTATCTACTATTTGAAAAAGAGAAAAAATAAAATGATTTTTGCTTGAAAGGTTTCATATATCAACAAAAGCGTATGACAAAAAAAGTAATCTACAAAGCATTTTAGGGGGTTTTACTCGTGGCATATGATTTCGAGGAGTGCTAGGTAAGATTGAAAGGGAGGAAGGGACATTGTGTGTGTTGTGGGATATCAGAGGTATGGAAAGAAAAACAACATTGATGTGGGCATGCAAAGTTCTACAGAGAGGTTTTAGCATTGCTTTTGCTAAGCTCGTTGTAGGGGAAGGCGCAGTGGTCAAGAAAAATAGGAAGAATAAGAAGACATTTTTGGATGCTGCCAAGCCCCTCCCCGATTGGGGAATTAGCTCCAAATTAGCTAAAATATATTGGCAACACAAGAATTTCTACAAAATCAAAAGAATCAAGCTCAAAAGAGATTGTTGTCATGGAAAGGCATGGGGGATTTTCCACAGAAATGGTGAACCAACAACAAGGACCCCTGTAAGGATTAATGGTGCAAACAAATGTGTGTGGAAATTGATTAATGATGTCCCTAAGAAGACTTCCGAGAATAAAATGAAATGTATATTAGTGATCTGAACATGTGAAGTTAATGCTAAAGTAAATGTTCATTTGTTCCAGTGGTTGTTATCAAACTCGATTTGCAAGCTTGGGAGACAAGATTTCTTTGGAAGCTAGAAATTTTGAGGGAGGAATAATGTAGCTGGCTAAAAAAATATGTTTATGCATCAACCATCACAAAATGTGTTTTCTCTGTTGTACCCACATTTGTGTCTATTTCTACTTTTGGTACATGTATGCTTATAGGAGTGCCTTTCATAGCGGGGAAAATTCTTTCTGCACTTGCAACCTTTGAGAATTCTTGAGTTGATTGATATGTATGCGACATATAGTTAGATATGTATACTTCAAAAATCTACAAAAAGAAATATACTTCCAAAAGATACAGAAAGAATTATCCCTGTTGAATTGACTGATATGTATAGTAGATCTACTCTCCACGATGTTTGTGCTTATGAGTGGCCTGGTATTTGAATGGATTTTCTATCAAATCTTATGTTTGTGTTCTTCTTGGTGTTCCTCATTCACTCTCCCAAAGATGTAATTAGACCAAGCATTGCAGGGTTGGCAATAAAATCATCCTTACATGAATATTTCATGTAATATTCCTAAATTAGCATGCAACTAATTGGAATATTAAAATCTAATTTTACTTCTTATTTAGAAGAATAAGAGGGTAGGGAGACCCGTAAATCTCATTAGTAGGAATAAAACCACTCCAAATGTGAATGGAGGGCATCAAAAGAGTTCGATAAAGCTCCCCTATGTGTGAACAAGGGAAGAAGCATGTGGATTGGGTCAACTTTGACCAAATCAACAACGTTGGTATGGAAGTAGTGGACATTCAATTAGGGACAACGCAGTTTTGGAGGGAGATCCTTTGCATTGAAGTAGTTCCTTTAATGAGTGGGGCCAAGGGTGAGGAATCTCACCAAGAATATAAGGAAGAGGATGGCCGCCATGTTGAGATGTTTTTTAGATTATTATTTGATGTGGTCCATTAAGACTTCGAGCTCTCTTTAGCTGTTTAGCTAAGATTGCAGTGTTGTTTAGCACAGGGTGTTCTCGAGCAGGAATCCCACCTCTATCCTTGAGTTACCTCAAAGGAAGAGAATTTTCACTATATTTCCACATTCCGGCATTTGGCCAAGATTCAACTTTCTTCTATAGCGCAGATTCTATTTAGATATGTGCTAAGTTCCATGGTGCAGTAGTGGAGGGTTTCTTTGGGCCATTTCTGAGCTTGGATTCAGTGGAGGAAGCTTTATTTCCATTGGGAGATCAATAAAGAAGGTCCATGTGCTTTGTTGGCAACAATTGTTGTCGCTCCTAGAGACAGCCTAGAGTTGCCATAGACTAGTGCCTAGGACATCTTATCATAACAAGGAGCATATAGTATATAACTTAGGTGTCAAGCAAAAGCTCTCTTGCTATCTCTTGTAAAACGAGGAAATTGATTTAAATGGGACCAAACTCTCTCAGAAGCTGATACAGAGATGAGAATAATGTAGGAACAACATGCAAAACTCCAGTATAGAGGAACATAAAATTCAGAGACAGCTTTCTGTAAAGAGGGTTGATTCAATTAATATACCACAGAAACTAGTTATCAAAAAGTGTATGGAGTGAAAGAAATAATAAGAAGATACTAGTTAACCTTGAGCTGATACCCAGATACATAATAGAACCATATATGGGCTTATCAATCTAAGAATCCATACATGACAATGGCTTTTTAAAAGCACCCTCTCAAAGCAACTAATATAGCAGAAAATACGAATGAAATGAATATGGAACAGTATGTCATGCCTGAGCCTATTTAAAGCGCTTGACTGGTTTAAATACGGGCATCAACTAGGATGAATCCTTACCAAACCAGTGATCCACTCGCATTCCAGTAACATGACACAAGAAGATGGATGAAATAGGATTTTATATTAAACACATAAGAGGAAATTACATACTGTGAAATACCAAAGACCAGAATCCTCATTACAGATAGAACTCCTCCTCACTGAGACCCTACGGGCTCTGAGCCTTAATACAAGAATTTTACAAGATGTATTACAACAAGCCTTTCACTGCACAAGTTTCTGATAAAATTCTGGAACCCTTTCAATGTCTTTCTCCCTAGCTTTTATAGAGGAAACATAAAATTCTAGTAGATGAGGTAGGTGATGCTCGTTTAATTGGCTTAATTTGAAAAAAATGGTGGAAAACCTTCGCGCCCACACTACTGAATGACCATGTTGAGCTATGTGTACTCTACTACCGGCAGAAATAAATGTACTGGGTAGAAAATCTCTTCAAGAACGCGGTATAGAGAGAAATTCACTTGGACTTTCTGTCCTTTCCTGAAGAAAATTCAGCTGAAGTAAACCTTGAGGGCATTGTTTTCTGTGAAAACATCTTTCTAGTGATCTGCAGGGTCTTTGATCTGGTACTTCACCTCCAAAAGGGTATGTAAAAGCCCCAAAGTCCTTAAATATATTTCTTTAATCCCCTGTTCTTCACTAATATTCTTTATCTGTGCCATTAATTCTCCATCTGCTCAACCTGTGCATTTGAATGACCCTGGATGGTTTGATAGATTTAAATCCTTGCTTTCTTTAATGATGGTCATACCATAGCAGCTCCCGGATATTTTTCATAAATTTTTCCCCTGAAACATGGTCCTATCATGCGTTCTCAGCTTCTGTAATGGAGGCGGTGAATCATGATAATTCTTTGCCGCAGCAATACCTGCAAAACCACAAACATGTTAAAGGAATCAGGCACAAGAGTGATGGATGCGGCAGTGACCACAGAATGGTGATGTGGACTGAGTGGAACGATGAGGAGATGCAGGGTGACAGAGGAATGAAGGGTGGCAATGACAAATACAGTGGACCACGATGAATGAATGAGGCGGAAACACATAACATAACCACGGAAATATAACATGTAAGCGGAGTATATGAATGGTGGAGGTTAACGCAAATGCCACATGGGCGTACGAGGGGCTAAGCGAAAGGGACGACGTGGAGGCGGACTCGGTCAATCGGCGGGGTGAGTAAATAATTCTGGGCCATACGATCACAAGACAAGATGAACGGTCCAAAAAGAGCTAGAGAGCGATGGGGTGGCGGGCCCGGAGTACTGTAGACCTACGTTAACACCCATGAAATTACATCAAGCGAATGCCATTGGATGAAGCTATTTTGGATCGGATGGTTAACATAGATTTCGTTGCACGTCTTTGGTCGGACATTAACGCATGAAATGAGGCGGTATTGGAACAGTGGCCTGGGACGCGTGGCAAGCAACGTATGGAATCACTGTGATTTGCAGAATACCGCCTGCCCAACAAAGGTGGTGCGAAATAAACAGGCCAGTTTTTACAATGAGAGTGGGCGCGGGTCCACTATGGCGGGAATATTATGAATTGTCGATTTATGATCGGATCGGACGACGGAGAGTGCACCCAACAGACGTAGATGATAAGCACTTTTGGATTTGGCATTAGGTCTCGGTCTGTAGTCATATGTAGAACGAAGCAAAGGAGCTATAGTCGAAAGGGGTTGGGCTCTAAATATATCTTTCAAATGCAGATTTACAGTCGTCTTAGTGAATTTTTTAGAATAATGAAGGAGTAACGAAAGGTGGGAATATGGACGATTAGGCAACGAAAGGATATTTAGAATGCTTCAACGGGTTTTTTTGGCTAGAAATCTTCATGGGAGCATAAAGTGATCAACATCGGCTCCATCTGGGGATGGCACATTCCTTCGTGGACGTGTCAAGAACTCTGCATACCTCCTATTCATCATTTTTTAAACTATGTTCCTCAGCCCCTCTGCACTTTACTTCATAATTCGTCAGCACACTCATCAGACCAAAACTAAAACAAAACTTATATAAAATAAGGTACATCAGGCTTGCTCTGCCTGAATCAAAATTGAAAATATGGCTTGAGAAATTGACCATTTACAGGGGAGTCAAGCAGATCACCCTGTAAGTTTTCCAACATAAAAGTATTGTTGCCTCTCTGTTCCACTATTTTGAAAGGACCAAACCAGAGGGGATCAAATTTAGCATGTTTTCCTTTTTCAGCCCTCCGGACATCCCATCTGAGAACCAGGTCACCAATCTGCAATTTTCTATCCTTTGCATGCTGATCAAAGATGTTCTTCATTTTCTCCTGATATTCAGCCAACCTCTGACTCACTTGGTCCCGTGTTTCCTCTAGTTCCACCAATTGATTAATTCTCCTGACCATTTCATCAGGCTCTTCCTGACTTTCTTGCATGAAACGGGCCACTGGCAAAGCCAGCTGCATAGGAAACACTGCTGCTCTTCCATATACTAATTCATATGGATATTTCCCAGTTTCTCTCTTACTGGTGATCCTATTGGCCCATAGAGCAAATTTCAATTGGGAATCCCATTTCTTCTGATTCTCATTGATTGTTTTCTTCAAGACCCTCACCATAGTTTTATTGGAAGACTCTGCCAAGCCATTTCCCTATGGATAGTAAGCTGTAGAATGATTTAAAGTAATATTTTATTGTTGGAAAATTTTTACAGATTTGGCAGATTTGAAGGCCTGAGAATTATCAGTCACAATTCTAGCAGAACACCCAAACCTGGAAATAATATTTTCTTCCATGAATTTTATTATGACAGTGTCAGTGGCATTCCTTGTAGGTATGGCTTCCACCCATTTCGTAAAATATTCAGTAGCTTTCAATATCCATTTATGTTGGCCACTGGATGGGGGATGTATTTCTCCTATAAAATCTAATCCCCATTGCTAAAATGGCTCATTGACATGAACATGAATCAAGGGCAGAGCTGCTAACTTTTGTCTTTCAGCACATTTTTGACACTTATCACATGCTCTAACCCAAGTAAAAACATCTCCGAATAATTTAGGCCAGTAGAAACTAGCCCTCAGGATCTTATGAGTTGTAGCCCTCCAGCTGTAATGTCCTCCACAAATTCCCTCATGGAATTCTGTCATCATATTTTCCACTTCATTTTCTGTGAGGCATAATAGTAGTATGCCTGAAGGATCTCTCCAATATAATTGGCCATTGGAAACTATGTACTTTTGTGATTTTAGCCTCAAAGTTCTGTATTTTTCCTTATCACAACTTGGAGGACAGCTGAGTGTCAAAAGATATTCAACTATTTCTTTGTACCATGAGCCGGTGAGATATTTTATGTGTACTTTCTGAGTAGCCATCTCCAGCCCTTGCTGCTCTTTTTCATTTTCAGACTCTCCACTTTCTATCATTGACAGATTTATGCCTAAAGCCTGATAGTTTGATTCAGATAAAATTTTAGCAAGGCCCTGTCCTTTTACCAACTTGGTAGGACAGATATCCAGATCATACTCCTGTATTTTTGCAATCCATCTCCCTCTTTTTCCTTCACTATCACCCTGAACAAGGATATCTTTTACAGCTGCAGTAGGCACAAATGCAGTGATGTGAGACTGCAAAATATACGTTCTAAAGGCTTTGAGGTACTTTACCAGGTCGTATGCCTGCTTTTCTAATATATTGTATTTCAATTCTGCATCATGGAGCACTTGGCTGAAAAACGCAATAGGCTGCTCATATCCCTCTTCATTTTTCTGCAACAAAACTCCAGCCACTGTATGAGGTGAGGCAAATGAAAAGATCACAAATGGCTTGTTATAGTCAGGCCCAGCTAATACAGGAGCTTCAGCAAATGCATGTTTTATTTTGGAGAATGCTTCTCTAGATTCCTGAGACCATTTTACATCATTATTCTTTTTCAACATATAAGTTATATTCCTAACTATCTCAGCGTAGTTAGGAATAAATCTTCTCAGAAAGTTGATGCGACCAAGAAATACCTGTATTTATTTCTTATTCCTGGGGAGAGGAATACCATTTATAACTTCTACTCTTTTGGGATCTATCCTCACCCCATCTTTCGTCACAATGTGTCCCAAAATCTTACCTTCCTCTAATGCAAATAAAGAATTTTGTGGATTAAGAGAAAGGCCATACCTTCTGCATTTTTCAAAATTCTTTGTAGATGCTCAATGTGCTCAGCATCACCTTTTGAAAACACTGTAATATCATCAAGATAAACCACCAAAAATTTGTCCTGCTCCCCAAAAAAAGCAATGTCCATCGCCCTCTGAAACGTGGCTCCTTCGTTAATCAGCCCAAAAGGCATTCGGGCATACATAAATGTACCCCATGGTGTGGTGAATGTAGTTTTCTTCTGATCTTCTAGAAGTACAGCCACCTGGTTATAACTGGAGAATCCATCCATCATTGACATTCTTGAGGCTCCAACCACTTTATGCAGAATGTGGTCCATCTTGGGCAGTGGATAATTATCTTTTAAAGATGCTCTGTTTAAATTTCTGAAATCCACACACATCCTTATTTCTCCATTCTTCTTTTGGACAGGGACTAGATTGGCCACCCATTCAAAGTATCTCAATGGTACAATTATTTTGGCCTTCAGCAGCTTCTTGATTTCTTTTTCAATTGAGGGAAGCAGCAGAGGATTTATATGTCTAAGCTTCTGCTTATAAGGCCTTGCATCTTCCCTCAAAGGAATTTTATGCTGCATTATACTAGTATCAAAATTTTTTAGGTCCTGATAGGACCATGCAAACACATCCTTGTATGACTGAAATAATTTCAGGTATTTTTCTTTATAATCCTCTGGGACCTTCTTGGATAATTTCACAACCTTAGGTTCAACATCAGTACCCAGATTCAAATCTTCTACCTAATCTTCTTCTACTATCTTATTAGGCTGCAATGGGACATCATTCTTATCAAATAATATTTCTAGAGGCACCAACCCTCTAGGTATAACATTTCCTTTCAGCTGCAGCACTTTATTACCTGCTATTTTTTCTTCCCATTTTCTCAAAAAAATCTCTTCCATTCTCTCCTAGGTATTAACTGAGCAGTCTGCCAATGTTTTAAACCATTTTCTGGCTTCACCCTCAAGAGATTGAACAAACAACCTCAAGAACACATCCAGATGTTCTACATTTAAATTTTCTGCAAAAGAACAGAAGGCCTCGAGGTGTTTCTGAGCATCAATTTCATTTTCTCCATTAAATCTAGGCAGAATCTTCAAGTAATCTTGTGGCATATCATTAAGCACTTGGGGTAGTGCTAGGGGAGCATATTTGTTCAGCAAGAAAGCAGGAACATTAGCCATTGCAGGAGGTGGGGGTTGCACAATAGTTTGATGTACAAATGGAGGTAGAGGAGGAGGAGGAAGTGGAGTATGAATGACAATAGGAATATACTGTACAGCAGCCTGAGGTGTAGATGGAAACAATTCACGATTAACAGGGGCTACTTCTGTAACTTCTTTAACTTCTTTGGCCTCAGGGGTAGAATGAAAGTTCTCTTTGGTTCTAGCACTTTCCCTAGGTGGGCTATCTGAATAATATTCAGGATTTTCCTCAGTGGAGTCGGGATTTTCTATTTGGACTTCTTGGGAAGAAGAGGATAAATAATCTTCTATAGAATATTTAGGGATTTCAGCATGGACTGATTTCTTTTCTTTCCAACTTCTTCTATGTATAATCTTTCCTAGGTCAGACACGGAAGGTGTCTTCGACTGAGATGTATCTGACCTCAAATGTGGCTTACAAGGAGCCAGGACTACAAATAGATTTATCAAATAAACAACAGTGGAGTCGCCAAGGTGAGAGATATGCAACTCTTAAACTCTCTATGCTCACCTGATTAGAGTGTGAATAAGGATTGTCGAGGCCCAGGGAAATTGATTTTCTTAAATTCTTCCCCGGCAACGGCGCCAGAAAGATGTTGTCGACAATTGTTGTCGCTCCTAGAGACAGCCTAGAGTTGCCATAGACCAGTGCCTAGGACATCTTATCATAGCGAGGAACATATAGTATATAACTTGGGTGTCAACCAAAATCTCTCCTGCTATCTCTTGTAAAATGAGGAAATTGATTTAAATGGGACCAAAATCTCTCAGAAGCTAATATAGAGATGAGAATAATGTAGGAATAGCATGCAAAACTCCAGTATAGAGGAACAGACAATTCAGATACAAATTTCTGTAAAGAGGGCCGATTCAATTAATATACCACAGAAACTAGTTATCAGAAAGTGTATGGAGTGAAAGAAATAATAAGAAGATACTAGTTAACCTTGAGCTGATACCTAGATACACAACAGAACCATATATGGGCTTATCAATCTAAGAATCCATACATGACAATGGCGTTTTAAAAGCACCCTCTCAAAGCAACTAATATAGCAGAAAATATGAATGAAATGAATATGGAACAGTATGTCATGCCTAAGCCTATTTAAAGCGCTTGACTGGTTTAAATACGGGCATCAACTAGGATGAATCCTTACCAAACCAATGAGCCACTCGCATTCCAGTAACATGACACAAGAAGATGGATGAAATGGAATTTTATATTAAACACATAAGAGGAAATTACATACTGTGAAATACCAAAGACCAGAATCCTCATTACAGGTAGAACTCCTCCTCACTGAGACCCTACGGGCTCTAAGCCTTCATACAATAATTTTACAAGATGTATTACAACAAGCCTTTCACTACACAAGTTTCTGATAAAAGTCTGGAACCCTTTCAATGTCTTTCTCCCTAGCTTTTATAGAGGAAACAGAAAATTCTAGTAGATGAGGTAGGTGATGCTCATTTAATTGGCTTAATTTGAAAAAAATGGTGGAAAACCTTTGCGCCCACACTACTGAATGACCATGTTGAGCTGTGTGTACTCTACTGCCGGCAGAAATAAATGTACTGGGTAGAAAATCTCTTCAGGAACGCGGTATAGAGAGAAATTCACTTGGACTTTCTGTCCTTTCCTGAAGAAAATTCGGCTGAAGTAAACCTTGAGGGCATTATTTTCTGTGAAAAGATCTTTCTAGTGATCTGCAGGGTCTTTGATCTGGTACTTCGCCTCCAAAAGGGTATGTAAAAGCCCCAAAGTACTTAAATATATTTCTTTAATCCCCTGTTCTTCACTGATATTCTTTATCTGTGCCATTAATTCTCCATCTACTTAACCTATGCATTTGAATGACCCTGGATGGTTTGATAGATTTAAATCCTTGCTTTCTTTAACGATGGTCATACCATAGCAGCTCCCAGATATTTTTCATAAATTTTGCCCCTGAAACATGGTCCTATCATGCGTTCTCAGCTTCTGTAATGGAGGCGGTGAATCATGATAATTCTCTGCCGCAACAATACCTGCAAAACCACAAACATGTTAAAGGAATCAAGCACAAGGGTGATGGATGCGGCAGTGACCACAGAATGGTGATGTGGACCGAGTGGAACGATGAGGAGATGCAGGGTGACAGAGGAATGAGGGGTGGCAATGACAAATACAGTGGACCACGATGAATGAACGAGGCGGAAACACATAACATAAGCACGGAAATATAACACGTAAGTGGAGTATATCAATGGTGGAGGTTAATGCAAATGCCACGTGGGCGTACGAGGGGCTAAGTGGAAGGGACGACGTGGAGGCGGACTCGGTCAATCGGTGAGGTGAGTAAATAATTCTGCGCCATACGATCACAGGACAAGATGAACGGTCCAAAAAGCGCTAGAGAGCGATGGGGTGGTGGGCCCGAAGTACTGTAGACCTACCTTAACACCCGTGCAATTACATCAAGCGACCGCCGTTGGATGAAGCTCTTTGGATCAGACGGTTAACATAGATTTCGTTGCATGTCTTTGGTTGGACATTAATGCGTGAAATGAGGCAGTATTGGAACAGTGGCCTGGGACGCGTGGCAAGCAACATATGGAATCATTGTGATTTGCAGAATACCGCCTGCCCAGCAAAGGTGGTGTGAAATAAACAGGCTGGTTTTTACAATGAGAGCGGGCGCGGGGTCCACTATGGTGGGAATATTATGAACCGTCAATTTATGATCGGATCGGACGACGGAGAGTGCACCCGACAGACATAGATGATAAGCGCTTTTGGATTTGGCATTAGGTCTCGGTCTGTAGTCATATGTAGAATGGAGCAAAGGAGCTATAGTCGAAAGGGGCTGGGCTCTAAATATATCTTTCAAATGCGGATTTACAATCGCCTTAGTGCATTTTTGAGAATAATGAGGGAGTAACGAAAGGTGGAAATATGGACAATTAGGCCACGAAAGGATATTTAGAATGCTTCAGCGGGGTTTGTTGGCTGGAAATCTTCATGGGAGCATAAAGTGATTAACATGCTTCATTTCATATTTTTGCATTAGGCCAAGGTAGAATCATTCCCTACAGTGTAGTTCCAGTCCATGACTGCATCATTTTAGTGAGCTGTTGTAGGGGTGAGTTAAATGCTTCATTTGGAGTGTTTTCTTGCCATTGAAGGGACCATCCCTTCATTGAGAGAGTCTATTGGAGGAGTTATTTTTAGATCTACATCAGATTCATCCACCTCCTTCTATGTGCTTCAGTTACAATGAATCTTCATCCCTAGGTCTTTAGATCCACCATTTATATTTTGTGCATTTCCGGAAACCCTTCCTATGTTGTCTTGAAAAAGTGTTGGGGAGCATAGATCTCCATTTTTGGCCTTCTTTGAGAATTGTAATAACATATCCATATATTTAAATTTTCCAGCTACAATATTAGTCCCTAAAACTATGTTGTACTTGCTTCAGTGTTTGTGTAGCAGTGGTATTACATGTATTGGTGCTTTTAGGCATTGGGGCTTCTCTTGCCTAGCTTGAGGGACTGGATCCCAAAGATATTGTACTCATTTCTTTCTGTTATACATAATATCATATATCTATCTTTTGGCTCATATGTAATATGTTAATGCTTGCTGCTATTTCCAATATTCTGCACTATATTCCTTATTTTCCCATTTGGGAATATTACAATGGTATCATAGCATAATATTGGCTCAGCATGTGTACTTCAGCCATTATGTCATCTAAGGAGGCTTCTCATAGGAAGAAGAAGATTTGCAGAAGTGATGAAGGAAAAATTTCATTATCAGGAGGGAAGGAGTTCTCAAAACTTTTTCTTCAAGCTATGCAGTGCATTAATAGAGACATCAAAGAGATGAAAATGGAGAGATGTAGAGATTCTCCAAGAGGGATTGTACATGAAGAAAGCTCCAGATTTTCTCAGTATGGGTGCGAGAATTCAGCTACACCATTAGATCTACAACATGGTACCATACCTACATTCTTGGCAAGAAAAGAAGAGGAAGGAGACACACCAAAGGAGGAGAATCTTGGTGACCATCTCCAAGAATATGAATCTCAGTCTAGAAGAATCAGAGATCATCTAAAATTCCAAGGGTTTTGCAAGATCAAGGAGAATGGAAGACCTAACAACCATGATAGAAGAAAAAGGTGCAAACAGCATGACTTGGGTAGATTCTTTCTATCTACTTTTGATGGGTCACCTAGATGCACAACTAGGGCTTGAGTGAAGGAGCTAGACACCTATTTGCAGCAACACCAAGTTTCAGAACAAGAATCCATTAGAGTAGTAATGCTGCATTTTGAAGGTAAGGCTTATGCCTGGTGGTTTTATGAAACTTCTTCCTTGAATCATCTAAATGTATCTACTTATGCAACATTCACTAGGAGGTTAGTGAAAATAATTGATGCAAAACATTCTGACACATCCTTGGTTGAGCTAGCCAAGCCTAAACAAACAAATCCTTTGCATGAGTTGGAAGGATCTATAAACCCAACTCCATTCCAGAATGATATTGAGGGGGTTAAAAACTTGCAGAATACCTTGCTAGAGGCAAGATCCCCACTTCAAAAAGAGCTCTCTTCTCAAAAGGAACACATGGAGATCTCTTTTTCAAAATAGGATCTAAACAAAGAGCCTCTTAATGATGATGAGTCAACCTCCATTCATGATGAAGGGGAAGAGGAGGAAAGAGGTAACAGCGTTGTCACATTAAGAGAAGATCTAGTACCTCATGGAGAGGAAGGTGGAGAAATTTCTCCAAAGAGAGGAATTCTTGTACCCTTGCAAGAAGTTCCAAAATAATCTCACATGTGGAGATCAGGGCACAATCCATCAGTAGCATGTGCCATCATTGAAAAATTGTGAGATATTGCAAATAAAAGGAGAATATAGGGAGTATGGTCAGCATCATATGACTAGGAGAACACACCCCTATCTATTTCAGAAGGTTGATGCACCGAAGAGGAAAACTGATTTGTGCCATGAGAGCAAGGACAAGGCATTCCACTCATATATGTAGTCTACTCTTGATATTGATGTCTCATTTCATGGAGGAATTCCACCTAGGAGACCACCAGATCAAGAGATGATGAAAGATGCTTCACATTTGGTTGCACCACTCATTGATTCCAGAGGGGTGAGAACCTTGGAAGGACTTGACACAAAACATAAAGTCTGGGGTAGGCTCAAGGAGGAGGAAGACATTCTCCCAATATCAGCATTACCCACTCTCACCAAACATCTTTCACTAAGAGAAGATGTTTCAGGGATGAATGGTGTTATTAAATCACCTCGTCTATCAAACAAAAGGAGTGACCAAGTAAAAGTGTTGAGAAGTTGAGAAGGATGGTGGTCTGTATAAATGATAACTATCATGGAGAGATGGTCCCCAAGGATCAGGCATGGTGACCTTATATATCGGGGCTACTACACAGTAAGAAGGCATTGCTCATGTCTCCGCAGCAGAACCATGAGCCAAAGATCTCATGGCTAATGTTTTCCATCAGCCTCAAACGAGCCTTGTGACGGCTAAAGTTAGGCCCCCAGAAAAGGTGACGTCACCTTCCTTCAAGCCAATCAAAGTGTTCCGCGGGGTTAGAAAATGGGCACGGAGACTCCTATGCACCCCATCAAAAATCGAGAGGGGCCCACCGAGAATGACAGTTGGCATCGATAAATGAAAAGGTAAGGTAGGTCTAGGATGGTGGTACGAAGGCCGATACCTCGTTTGTTCGACACGTGGCTTCCACCAACCCAGCTGCTACTAGCTAATCATCCATCGCCACATGACTCATTATCAACGTCCCTACAATGTCAGCCCTACAAGTGTTACCTTGTCTCATACTCCGTAAAATCCATTTTGATATAAACCTGTTTTACCCTCGACTGTGCAAAGTTACTGGTTATTAACCAATTTTTCACACAGAATAGGTTAAAACTCGTGCACAAGGTCATTTACACTCCCGCGTCGCTTTCCCATTGGCTACCTCACCACTCTCAGGTATTTTTTCATTTTTCTGTTTCATTATTTTTCTTCTATTTTTATTTTCAAATTGTCATGGAAAAAATGAAAACGAAAAATTCTGTGCCTGAAACCCCACAAACCCGCGAGGTCAGGACTACTCCTAGACCCAAGCCCTTCACTGATGCTGATGCATGAATTTGTGACCTAGTATACACGTTTAGTGTAGCCCGCACCAGAGGTAAGCTATTCGACTACCAACAAAGAGGAGAGGATATATTTAGGGTCATCCAGTCGGGTTTGTGTTACCAAATCACCCCAACCACACACCCTTTTCCCGAATTTATTAGCTGGCTTGGGGAGCCCTATGACGAGCATAGAGACATTTTCCTTTCTACCTAGGGCAACAAGATATTTTGCGTTATGTCCAAACTTATAAGGAAATCCCTTTGCTACCCTCCGAGCCAGGATTATGCTGAATTCTTTGAGGTCTCCCTCTCTTGTCATTTTTCAAAGCTACCCTGGGAGAAACAAAGTGGTTTTCTCAGCCTCCTCTCTGATTCCTGCTTGTCGTATTTCCTGCTCACAGACTCTATCCCCCTGTTTTCCTTTCGAACCAATGTACAACCCATATTGGTGGTCATATTGGGGCTGTTAGGGTCTGAGGAGGTTGATTAGGTGACTAAAATGGACATAGCTTTCCTATGGCTCATGATGTAGGTGAACATCCTTTTGGATATCCCATCTTTCTTAGCTTCGACTATCAAGGCTCAATTTCAGGAAATTTCCTCTGTTGGTTCTTTTAAGTACTATTCCCTTGTGTTTTACTTATTCCTATTCAAGCACGTGGATAGATTTGAAATTCTAGGCCTGAACAGATTCTCGAGGAGAAATTCCCAACCCATATTTATTTTCCAGTGGACTATGGCAGTTCACCGGCAACCAGAGAGGAAGGAGTATGCAAATTTTGTTAATGAGTTCATGTCTATAGCCTATGCCATTATACATGACAACCCTCCACCTAGAATCTTTCCTGAGCAGAAGGATTGGCTACATTTCAATGAGGCGGAATTCATAGGTCACTGGTATCTGTTTAATGACCATACTGATATTAGACTCTATGGTGTAGAGGTGCCTCCCTACCACCTGTCGATGCTTCCATCTATGCAATTTTTTTCCCTCGAGTTCATCTGACACATCTTAAAGGTCGACCAGGTCCACTTCGTACCTGTGAAGAAGGGATACATCCTCAAAATCCCAACTTCAATTGGCCCTTTCACCATTAGTTCAATACATGCCCTCTAAATTGTGGAAAAGATGTTGTGAGAGATGAACCTCCCTCAGGGAGATGCCTGGCACTATGACCCTAAGGGATTCCTCACCAGTAGGAAGAATAAAATAAAATCAACAACTTATACACATGAACCTAGGCCCTTCATTGAATGGAAAGCTAACCTTGATGCATGGCCTTTGGATGCACAGATGGAGGTCAATTCCTCAGCTGCCGAAGGGAAAGGTGATAATGTGTCGGTTGAGACGGAAGAACAGGGACAGGAGGACCCCTTGGGAAGCTAGTAGGTCATGGATGTTGATGAAGAATCTCACCCTAATAAAAAATAGAGGACTCAAGGGCCAAAGGACATATAGGTCAAGCTATCTCATGATGATATTCTTGAACTAAAGGGTCCTGACAAGGACAAGCCAAGTTTTCTAGTTTCTTTTGACACTGCCTCCTTGTCAGCTCCCTCCGAACTTTCACAGGAAGTCACAATTGACAAGAAGGAGGCAAGAGATGAGATCAATACCAGAAACAAGTTCGCCAGGGAAAAACTGAGGTCTGAACTAGTACAGATTGTGGATAAGCACCATTGTAGGCTCTCTTTAGTGCTAGATATGGATAAGGAGAGACTTATATAAGCCATTCAACACTCAACATTGCAGCCCTATGGTTCTGGAGCCCAATACAGAGCTTTGGAAATAATCTTTAATTGAAGCAACATTCCCCTACTAGAAAAGCTATATTTACATCAATGTATCGGGGATATGATATGAACTGAGGTGGTGAAACATGCAATGGCCTTAAAGAAGCTCGAACAGAGAGTAAAGCTGATAAAAGAGAACCAAAAAAGAGAGAAGACTAGTGCCAGAGCCTTCACTGCCCAGCTGGAGAACCTCAAGAAATTGATAAGAGGAAAGGGAGCTGATAATAATGTAGCACTACAAAATCTTCTTACCAAGGCAGAAGTGGAAAAACAGGAGCTGAAATGAAAGTTGAACATGTCTTGTGAGGAACATGTACAGACAGAGGAACTCATCCAGGTAGAGAAGGAGAAAGTAGTTCTCATTGACTCACTTGCCCAACAATAGGAAGAGAATGTCCAGAAGGACAAGGAGACTGTCGGACTTAACGAGGGGTTTTCAGAATAGAAAGTCAAATGGGACGGGAATACATGTGTGGTTCCTATAACAGGTGATCCCGAGACTATCCCTGAACAACTCACCAAGGCCCTGTCCAATTTAAGGGTGTCAGAAGATGGGACTCGCATAATTCGTTGGCTTCTCAAAGAGTCTAAGGCCACCCAAGCAACAAACCAGAAGATGATTGCATCCCTACAAAAAGAGGTGGAAAATCTCCGCAAGGAAGCCCAAGAGCAGGATTAGGCCATCAAAGACTTAAAAGAGTAGATCAAAGGTAACATGTCAATCGTGGAAGTAAGGTGACTTGTTTGGGAAAAGATCATAGTAGAGGTTAAGCTGCATTGGGACATCCTTGTATTGGTAACTGATAAGAATATCGTGATTCACGAGTTCAAAACTCAACTACAGGCTGGACGTAGGGAAGGGGAAGAAAAGGAAACAATGGCAAAGAAGTACATTAGGTATCTCAATGAACTCCCTCATGAAGAATTGCGAGAACAGGGAATGCTTGACCATTTTAGTGCTGGTATCAAAGGGGGTGGAAAATTTTGACCAAGAGTGGGGCGAGTTGGTAGAAGCCGGCCTCCCACAATGCTGAGATACACAGTGAGGCACACTCTTTCCACTAATGGCCTATGATCAGAAAATTTTAGAAATCATGTGCAATGCAAACATATCGTTGGAGAAAACACCTGGCTAAAGGTGGAGACCATAATAGCTACAATATGCAAGGAATTATTCCTCCTCTGTAAGGTGAAGAAATTCTTGGCTGTCTGCGTGGATTATACGGAGCTGACTCAGATGCAGTCTCCATTCGAGACCTGTAACACAATGCCTTCAACTTGGGAAACTTTATGGAAAAAGTGTCGTGAGTATGTGAATCCACCAATCTCTTCTACTTAACAACAGCTTCCACCTCCTCCACCTCATCCACTTGCGTCCTCTTCATCTTCTATTCGTTCTCGCCATGCAGAAGGCTCGGGCAATCCCCAACGAATCAAATGATAGATATCATGAATTGGCCCACATGGCATGTTTTTAATTTTTGTTTTTCTCATCATCTGTGTAATGTAAAAATGGGTGAAATCTTGATTTCACCCTATGCACTCTCTATATTTCCTATGTTCTATTATGTTCTTATTACAATCTGTGTCAGACCATAATGTTTAAGATGAGATGTCGTTATGCCTCATCATTTTTTATTAGGATTGGAAACTGACATATCACCAGAGAATATTTTGTCTTGAAAATTTCTAGTCTAAATGTCCATGAAAAACACTATAAAAGACCAGACCACAGACTAACTAAAGGTTCTTAATTTTCTGGCAGAAGAAGGTGTAGTCTGTGTGTCATATTTTGTAAGTTTTGGGTTTTTCTCTCAATGTATATCTGAAGAGCCATTTTGAAGAATAATATAACATATGTATGTTGTGATGATGGATTCCTAATGAAATGGATGAACAGTATGTATATCCTCAATGTGTTATGTGTTTGTTCAGCTTAATGTTCATTTCACTCATATTTTCCTACTCGTTATCGTCGCTTTCAGAATGAATTATGTATTAATTTATCTTCCAATGGTACTCATATCATGATTTACAGTAGCACCTTAAATATAGCTCGAGGCACGATTTATGTTTCAAGTTCTCTTTTCATATCGTTTTCCTCTAAGGTCTTATAAAGGGTGGATTCTTATACCGTTTAAGCCCACCTCATTTTGACTTTCCTACTCTTTCCACATAGTTTTCATCCTGATTAAATTTTATAATTGTTCATTAGTTTCACATTTGGCCCTGTTTGCAATAGCTTTATTTCATGACTGCTTCAGGTCCATTCTGAGCAGGCCTTTCTCTCCACAATCAAAGCTCTCAGCTACTACTTTTTCTCTCTTTGAGATCTAGGATCACCTTTCAAATATCTTAATCCATTTGTTATCAGGAGGTTTCCGTTGCAAGCATGCAGAACAACTTGAATAACCTCTTGTCATAATATGTCCTAGGCATTGGTCTTTGGAAACTTGAGGTTGTCTCTGGGAGTGACAACATCTTTTTAGCGTCGTTGCTGGGGAACGAAGTTAAAAATATTTTCCCTGGAATACCACATTGTCTCCATCCTTCAATCAGGTGAGCATGAAGGGTCGAGAGTTACATAGTTCTCACCTTGGCAAGTCCACTGTTATCTAAAGCTAAATCAATCGTAACCCTGGCTTACACTAAGCCACATCTTAGGTCAGAAACCTCTCAATTGAGAACACCTTTAGATTCTGACCCTAAAAAAATTATATTCAAAAGAATTTGGAAAGAAAATCAACCAGTTTAGACTGAAATACTCACATTATTATTAGAAGATTCCCCATCCTCATCTCAGAAGGCTCAAGTCCACGGCCCTGGTTCCACAGCCCGAGTGCTTGAATATCCCCCAGATAGCTCTGTCCTAAACTATGCTGAGATAAAATACAAGGCTGAATCAGTGAATACCTCTGGGCTTCCTCTGCACCGTACTTTAGAATCTGTGGAAGTCAAACAAGTCACCATAATCCAAAGCTCTCCTCAGACTAACTTGAAAATTGCATCTCAACATATACCTATTTTCATCCATCAGAACCCTCCTCAGAATCCACCACCTCCCATGGTTGTACCAGGTTTCTTACTTAATAAATATGCCCCATTGGCCCTGCCACAAGTTTTAAATGATATGCCTCAGGATTACCTAAAGCTCTTGCCTCATTTCACGAGGGAAAATGGTGCCTCTTCCTAGAAGCATATTAAGGACTTTTGTACATTTTTTGAAAATGTTAATGTGGAACATTTGGATGTAGTATTGAGGTTGTTCATCTAGTCTTTATATGGGGAAGCCCGAAAGTTTTGTAAGTCATTGGTTTACCATTCAGTTAATGCTTGGGAGGAAATGGAGACTTATTTTAATAAAAAATGGGGAGAAAGGAGGGATCACGGCTATCCCCTCACAGAGTTTAATGCCTTGAAGAAAAATAATAATGAAGATGTGATCGAGTTCATAAAAATATTCAACAAACTATATAACAATATACCTGCTGAAATAAAACTCCCTCAAGTAGCAACTAAAGTGTTCTTTGCAGGATCATTTGAGTCCGAGTTTGGATTCACTTTGAGACAAAGAAAGTCAGTGTCCTTGGATCAAATCTGGATATATTCTCTAGAGGTAGAAGCCAATTTTGTCTCTACTAGAAAATCCAAAGGAAGGATCGATCATGATTCTAAGAGAAGAGGTAAGGAGGAAGCCTATTCCTCTAATCAAGAAAGAGAAGCCTCAGAAAGAAGAATCAAAGAGATTAACAAGATGGTAAAAGACCTTTATAACAAGTTGCTGAAGCTGGAGTTAGAGAATAAAAAATCTACTGCTTGACCAAATCAGATAGCTCCTAACCAAGGTTTCAACCCACAGTACCGGAAACCTCCATTACAAATATTGCAGCGAGATAGAAAGGAGCAGCATGATCATATCCAACCTCCTCTATATTTGGAAGGAGAAATGGAAGGACAATCTGAAGGAGTTTTTGACTATTAGGAGGATCAGTTTCTAGCTTATTTGGAGGATGAATATGGAGAAATTACCTTGCAATAAGAGCAAGAGGAGCAAGAGAAGAAAGAAGTGTCCCCAGAAGACCCAGATATTGATGACTATTGCAGGCAATTTGTAGAATTCATGCAAACCCAGCGACATAAGAAGTATGAACTTAGATCCTCTAGAAAGAGGACCCATGTGCAAGAACAGGAGGGATAATCCTCATCAAAAGAGCCTACTTAGTCAGATTCTATTAGCAAAGGAAAAAATTCTATAGAAGAGCCCTTGCATCAAAAAGCCACTACCTTTTCCTCCTCAATTTCAGTCCCTGCTTCCCCTGTAAATCCTAAGATTACTACTACCATCGTAAATCCACCGGTCCCCCCTAAAGAGCAACAAAAGGAGGCCATTACAGAACAGAACCCTGTTATTTTCAACCTCCAAAAATAATTAGAAAAGGTTAAGATTTTGGTTCCCCTAGTCGAACTTTTGAAACATCCTTCTTATAAAGCCCAGGTATCCCAATTCATGCTCCCTCATGGAGTGGTTCCTCTCCCTAACAACCTTAACCTCCAAGAAGAGAGACCTATGCTAGCTTTTGGCCCTTACGTAGAAGAGTTGGTCTCATCAACCCCTTCATTCTATGTATCGCCAGTCGTCCACGATCTGCTGCTATATAACTACATGCTGGATTCCAGAGCTTCACATAACCTACTGTTATTGTCTGTTATGGAACAATTAGGGCTGCAAATCACTCGTCCATATAAATATTTGTATTCATTCAACTCTAAGAGGGTTAAGTTACTGGGGATGATTAAAGATTTAGTGGTGAATTTGGCCTAGACCCCAGCCAAAAGTGTGGTGATGGATATTGTGGTTACCAATATCCCATCACATTTCAAGATGTTTTTGTCCAGATCATGGGGTTCAAATATTGGTGGGTCGATTAAACTCGACCTCACTTATGCTACTATCCCTGTATTCAGAGGAGAATAAAGGAGGTTGTTTAGGGAGTCTAGATTCATGAAAATGGTTACTAAATTTGACGGTTCAGTGAACTCCCTGATATTTGGCAAAGAAGGTGAGTTTTCTTGCCTCATGTTCGAAGAGGATGAGGATTTCTTACAAGAGGCAACAATACACCCTCTAAAACAGAACCAAACCATAAGTAAGGAAGAGAAAGAGATATGGACTTTACACTTTGATAGGGCCAATTCGAGAGAAGAGAATGGAGTTGGGGTACTTTTAATCTCATCCACAGGATAGATGGTCCATTTCTCATTCAATATAGAGTATGAAGCCACCAAAAATGTGGCTGAATACGAAGCACTACTCCTGGGATTACAGACAACAAAAAATATGAATATCAAGAGCCTGAAAGTCTTCGAGGATTCTGAGCTCGTAGTAAGACAAGTGAAAAATCAGTGTCAGACTAAGCATCCATGGCTCAGAGCTTATCGAAATGAAATATGGGACCTAGTGGAGAATTTCTTCCTAGCCTTTAACATACAATTTATGCCGAGAGATAAAAACCAGATGGATGGTTCGCTCGTTGTTGCAGCTATCAATTTCCACCCTCCGCAGAACCCACTGCTCAGGTATGAATTTGAGGTACGCTATCATCCTTCCATCCAAGATAATGTGAAACACTGGCAGGTGTTTGAAGACAAAGAGAAAGTTAAATGTTTCATAGAGACTATTGGGGAATTCTCTAATCCAGTGATAGATGTTGTGGATGAAGAGCCCGATGAACAACCCCAAACCATGTTGTAGTGTCCCTTATTAGTGAGATAGCTTTGATGACACTTAGAGATGGTGATTTTGGATAAATGACTGTGGAAGTCATTTCTTCAAAACCCAAATGACTGTGGAAGTCATGCACCATTCATGGTAAAATGTGGTTAAGTTAATTTCATTATGAAATTCATATGATTCATTTGATATATGAGATTGTGATGTATGTAGGTCTTCAAACAAGGCCTTACCAACGAACCATCAAATGGGTAAAAGCTCACAATCAGTATCATAAGGAGAAATGTGGAGTTTCAAAGCACAGTAGATGAGAAAGCATGGAAATTAGGGCGTGGAGTCCTAAATCCAAGAAATATAAAGGCATGGAGTCTTGTATATTTAGGGCGCGGAGTCCTAAATATTTAAAAATATCAAGTTATGGAATCTTATATCTTTGGAGTAGATCAGGGCGCGGAGTCGTCAATCTACTAAGGAACGGAGATTCATGAAATAGGGGTGCGGAATCCCTATTCTCCAAAAGAAAAAAATATATATACCACTCATGGATAAATCTCAATCTGACAATTTTGGAATGACTTTCTAAAAGTAGAAAGTCATGTCTAGCATCTCAAGCATGACTTTCAAAAAATAGTAAATCTCCTTGCATAAATTGGTAATCAAACACAGTTGAAGGAAATTAACTTAGCTTATCTTTCATCAATCCTAATAGTTCAATATTGACTTAATCCTCAATATTATTAGGATTATCATTATATTTTATGAGACTATGATATTTTATTAAAACGGAATTACAAATTAACTTTATCTATTCAATCAATTCACACCTATCTCTTTCATGACTATCATGGCTCTATGTAACTCTCTCTATTTTAAATATTACATTGCACTCTCTTTTATGCACTCATATAGGAATGGCATATTCCTCTTACGCTCATTAAAGATATGTCATAAAATATTCCTCTTACACTCATTAAAGATATGTCATAAAATATTCCTCTTGCACTCTCTTTAATGCATATGTTACACTCTCCTTAAATAAGGCATGCATACCTCTCCTTAATGGCATAAGTTACACTCCTCTAAATGGAATACAATGCATGCATATTACTCCTCCTTTATGACAAGAATTAGTTTCTCCTCCTATATATGAGTCTCATGTATTCTCACTTGGGAGGGGAGGGTGATGCCAAGAGTGGAAGAGACTTGAGGAAGGTTGTGAGAGATATGGAGAGTATCCAATTTCTTCCAAAACAAATATAGATTCCTTACTAATCTACTAAGTGTCTATTGAGGTTGAACATGAGTGGTATTTAGAGGAAGTGAAAACTACCTTCCTGAGTTGCCTTGCATCTCTCTCTCTCTACTGTTGTATTGTGATACTGGTTGTGAGCTTTTGCAGCTCGGGGGTTCCAAGGGGAAAATTTCTTCTTGGATATGGTTGGGAGGAAAACCGGGTGGTTCATGATGAGTTGGTAAGGGTATTGGCATTGGAGCATACTCTTCTTGGAGCTGGAGCATACATCCATCCTCTTCGAGTGTACAAATTCACTATCAGGTATGTGGGTCAAATTATATTATGCAATTTTTTTAGTTTATTTCATAAGCTTTTGCTTGTTTGGTTGTTTTCTGAAACTTACATGTTTATGAAGTGTTGCACCAAATGTGAGGAAATTTAGTAACGATTGTTGGAGTATTTTCTTGTATAATGTTGAGTCGATTGAAAGAAAGTCATAATGGATGAATCCGGTAGGCTGTTATGAATTGGATAAAAATGTTTTAATGACTTAATTTCTATTCTCCTTCTCTTTCTACAGCTCTAGATAAGTCTTCATACCATGTGTTTGATAGAAGTCATAAAAGAGATTTTAGGATTCTTGGGTAGTTGTTGTTTTCAAGAATCGCATTTCTGGGCCTCCCTGTTGCGATTCAGCTCCACTTCAGGGGGTATCCGTACCAATAGGCCATTTCACCCCAAGTTTGATTTCAAAAATCAAGGTTTCGGACATCGATTCTCAAGTCTGCTCTGTTTTGCAGATTTGCTGTTGCGTGTAGAAACGCCTGTTGTCTTGTTTTGCTGTTTGGTTCTTTTTATATTGGAACTGCCTGATAATTTATAGTGATGAATCTGATATAGGCTAACCACTTGGAAATTGTTTTTAAAAGTATAATTGGTTAATAATTTAAAAATTTAAATAACCTCATGGCAACTTGTTTTATGACTGCCAACTATTTGTCAAAATTCCTCAATGGCTGTACCTTACAACATTGTGAGCTATGTTTGAAATTTTTAAATATTTATATTCATTGATATAGATTCAACAATGAATATGGCTGATAGCCTATTAATATCTTAAGTTCAATCATTGATACAACTTACAAAAAGAAGTCATGTAACTTTGGATTCATGTT
This sequence comes from Pinus albicaulis, assembly GCA_034641835.2. NCBI lineage: Eukaryota > Viridiplantae > Streptophyta > Pinopsida > Pinales > Pinaceae > Pinus > Pinus albicaulis. The sequence goes on along the minus strand of CM076573.1, from coordinate 645,464,630 downwards.
AGCTAATTATTGTGAAAACACCTTAAAGAGATAATGGTTGTAAGTGTTTGACAAAATGCCTCAATGGCTGTACATTTCATACTTGTAAATTGGTTTTCATAATGTTCAATGGTTGCATCTAATTACATTTATAAACCGTCCATAAAACAAAAGGCTTAAGCTAATTTAAGATTTGCAATCAAGGTAATTCTAGTATAATAACTCATTGAGTTAAAGGGTCTTGCTGAAAATTCAAAATTGTAGCAAGTAAATTGTTGAAATATCAGCTCACATATGAATTCCTAATTATGGGATGCCAACTCTATATAATTTAAATTATCCTTTTAAGAAAATAATTCATAAGCATGTTATTAGTCATTCTTGAACACATTTAATTACAATAGAATTAACAATTAACTTATTGTAAATTGTGGTTCATAAAGATTGACATTTATTCATCCCACTAAATCAATTTATATTTTAAGGGTGATTTTAGTCTTGAGAAGCAAGTATTATGGTTGTATTTTTTGGATCTTGATAAACCTTGAACTTTGTAGCTTTGAAGATAAGTTGGAAGAATTTAGGGTGTAGTGTAAAGGACACCAATAACTTCTATATAAAAATAATAATAATAATAATAAAATAAAATAAATTAAAGAATAATAATAATAAATAAATAAATAAATAAAAAATATCGCATTTTGATTTAATGTAATATTTCTCTATAATAATTATGGTAGGTAAGGTGGGACCTTACACATGTGGGAAGAAACATTGGCAAGGCATCGCAGGCTACAACTAAAAGGGAATACTATCCCTAGAGGCCTCATGCCCTTGGAGAGGCATTTTGAAAAAAATGATATCCCAATTAGCCCGGGCAAGTTGGCACAAAAGGATCAGGTGAATGATATAAACATCAGAATGAAGGGAGACCTAAAAGCAGTGAAGTTTTCCAGGGGAGTTCCAAAGGAATATTAAGACAAATATTGATCTGGGTGGATATCGGTGGCCACCCACCTATTCCATTTGGACCCGCACCATCAATTCTTGTAGCTTTCCACTTTCAGCACAACTTACTATTTTTAGCAGTTTTTTGGGTCCTGCACTCCCGAAGGCGTTTTGGGACCTTAATGATCTAGGTGGACATCGGTGACCACCCACCTATTCCATTTGAACCCCCACCATAATTTCTTTCAGTTTTTAAGCTTCAGCATAACTTACTATTTTTAGCAGTTTTTCGGGTCCTGAACTTCTGAAGTCGTTTTGAGGCCCTAAACAACGTTTTCTGGGCATCGTTTGTCCGGCGAATATCATTCTATTATGATATGATTTCATTGCAGAATCAATCTTCACAAAAAAAATCTGTAGTCCTCGGATAGATCTTTCTAATTATGTATCATACGCATCAAATGAAATTCGTATGCCGAAGTTATGTCCCCAGGAAGTTGGAACACCAATTTACCCAAACGGGGCCCATAGTTTTGGCTCTTCATCTCCTAGGGTTATTTTTTTGGATGTTTAGAGTTCTCCATTTTTTATCAATAATAAATAGGCCCTCGAGCCTCATTGTAACACAATTCAAAGGCCTATAGCCGCCACATATCTTCTTAGAGATAAGCTACCAGTGCCCTAGCTAGATTATTTCCATTTTGTCTATAAGCAAATTTCAGTTTTTTGATATTAATCAAAATGAAGTGTTATTTCCGCTGCATCTTTGTATTTATGGTTATATGTTTATTCTATTGCATTCCTGCACAAATTCGGATCAGTGGTACCTACGAAGAAGGGATACATCCTCAAAATCCCAGCTTCAATTGGCCCTTTCACCATTAGTTCAAGACATATCCTCTCAACCATGGAAAAGATGTTGCGAGAGATGAATCTCCCTCAGGGAGACATCTGGCACCATGACCCTAAAGGATTCGTCACCAGTAGGAAGAAGAAAATAAAATCAATAGCTTATACGCATGAACCTAGGCCCCTCATTGAATTGAAAGCTAACCTTGATGTGTGGCCTTTGGATGCATAGATGGAGGTGGATTCCTCAGCTACTGAAGGGAAAGGTGATACTGTGTTGGTTGAGACAAAAGAACAGGGACAGGAGGACCCCTCGGGAAGCTAGGAGGTCATGGATGTTGATGAATAAGCTCACCCTAATAAAAAACAGAGGACTCAAAGGCCAGAGGACATAGAGGTCGAGCTATCTGATGATCAGATTCCTAAACTAAAGGGTCTTAACAAGGACAAACCATATTTTATAGTTTCTTTTGCCACTGCCTCCTCGTCATCTCCCTCCGAACTTTTGCAGGCAGTCATAGTGGAAAAGTAGAAGGCAAGAGATGAGATCAATTCCAAGAACAAGTTCGCCAGGGAAAAACTAAGGGCCGAACTGGCACAGTTCGTGGATAAGCACCATTCTAGGTTCTCTTCAGTGCTAGATATGGATAAGGAGTAGCTTATATTAGCCATTCAGAACTCAGCGTTGCAGCCCTCCAGTTATGGAGCCCAATACAGAGCTTTGGAAATAATATTTAACCTAAGAAACATTCCCCAACTAGACAAGCTACATTTACACTAGTGTATTAGGGATATGCTACGAACTGAGGTGGTGAAACATGCAGTGGCCTTAAAGAAGCTCGAAAAAAGAGTAAAGCTTATAAAAGAGAACCAAAAAAGAGAGAATACTAGTGCTAGAGCCACCGCTGCCCAGCTGGAGAACCTCAAGAAATTGATAAGAGGAAAGGAAGATGATAATAATGTAGCACTACAAAATCTTCTTACCAAGGCAGAAGTGGAAAACCAGGAGCTGAAATGAAAGTTGAACATGTCTCGTGAGGAACATGTACAGACAGAGGAACTCGTCCAGGTAGATAAGGAGAAAGTGATTCTCGCTGACTCACTTGCCCAACAACAAGAAGAGAATGTCCAGAAGGACAAAGATATTGCCGGACTTAAAGAGAGGCTTTTAGAATGGCAAGTCAAATGGGACAGGTATACATACGTGGTTCCTATAACAGGTGATCCCAAGACTATCCCTGAACAGCTCACCAAGGCCCTGTCCGATTTAAGGGTGTCAGAAGATGAGACCCGCACAATTCATCGGCTCCTAGAAGAGTCCGAGGCCGCCCAAGCAGCAAACCAGAAGACAATTGCATCCCTACAAAAAGAGGTGGAAAATCTTCGCAAGGAAGCCCAGGAGTAGGATAAGGCCATCAAAGACTTAAAAGGGTAGATCAAAGGTAACATTTATGTTAGTCATCAGTAGTTTTTACTATCTGTAGATGACTAAGTATTGGTTCTATATTTCTAAAAACAAAATTCCCTGAATAGTGTGAGTTTTAGGAATCTTACTGCCTTCATTATCCTTATGGAAAAATTTTCACTATTCTACCATTTAGCCTTTTCATGCTTACCCTACCACTCCTAAAATACTCCTTATGGGATTGTACCACTCATCTTCATCCTTGTTTCCTACTTGTGACCTCATCACTCTGTTTTTTTTTTCCTTGCCCATAATACCACTCTACAACTAGGATTACCTGTGGCCTTTCCCTTCCCATGTTCACTAGGTTCCTCAACCATAGATGTTATCAAGACAATATCTATAGGATTTTTAGATAAATCAAGTACATTGGATTTTGGATCTTCAATCCATCAATTTGTCAAATACTCTATTTTTACACTCAAAAATCCCAAACTAGATTTCAGTCAAATACCAAGTCAAATAACCCTCCCACTAGGTCAGTAGGGTTTCAGAGGTTGTAAAGTCATCATTGATGTTTTAAGCACTATTTTTTCTATGTTAAAAACTGGCTCAAATGTAAAATGAGATCAACACATGGTTATCCAAGAAAGATAAAAAAATCTCCAAAGAGGACTGCTTTGTCAAGTTCAAGTTCTGCAATTGGTAAATGTGAATTTTGACACTTTTGCAAGAGTGTTCATTAGGGGAATTTTGAGGTCTAAAATTGGCCTCCTAAGGAAATTATAAAATAATAGTGGAAAAAATCAAATAAGATTTGATGACATCATCAAATTTTAGAGGGAAAAATGAAAAAACTACTTTTTCAACTCATATTTTCAACTTATCTCCCAAATTTTTTACTTAAATTTCGAGCGGGAGTACTCGTTGGATGCAAAATTTAATTCCTCATCCAAGGAGTACCCATGTTGCATATTTTCGATGGGTCCTACTACACGAAAAATGAGAAATACATAAAAAACGTGATTGTAATCACATTTTTTTTTATGTATTTCCCATTTTTCATGTAGCAGGGTTCATTGAAAGTATGCAACATGGGTACTCCTTGGATGAGGAATTAAATTTTGCATCCAACAAGTACTCCCACTTGAAATTTGAGTAAAAATTTTGGGAGATAAGTTGAAAATACAAGTTGAAAAAGTAGTTTTATTATTTTATTATTTTTTAATATAATTACACTTTCATTTAAAAAATGGTAAATCATCCCCCATGGTTGACATCATCATCTCGAATCCTATTGGTTCTTATAAAGTTTATTTTTTTGTACATTTTTCTTAGGAGGCCCATTTTAGACCTCAAAATTCCCCTAATGAAAATAACTATCAGTAGAAATTTGGCAAGGTAAGAGGCTTACTCCTCAATAAAAATATTCCTAGCAAGGAGAGGGAAAGAAAATTGTTTTCAAGAAGGATCAGGTGTTTGAGCTTGATTGGCCCAGCAAAGTGCCAAACAGAGAATGAAAATGGTAGGCCAAACTCCATCAATGAAGGCTAAAGGATCTGGAAAATGTCACGGTTTGATCAGGAACAAATTGTAAAGGATTTTTTTCATTTCTAAATGGTCAAATGATTAAATCAAATGTCATGATGCAGACAGAAGAGGTTTTAGAACTGTTGTGTGGCTGAGATCACCAAGGTGTCAAAATGAATTTTCTATGCCTCAGGGAGCCAAAGGAGAATCTGGTTCATCACTTCAGTCACCTGCAACAAAAGGTCAAAGGAGCATTAGTAAAAAGTGATAAAGGCTTAAGAACATTAGGAAATGGGGTTGCAAAAAATTAATTTAAAGTCCTTGAGCCTATATAAACTCATCTCAACACTTCAACGAGTCATTTTTTCACTTGCAAAAAAGGTTGGAAACATTTAGGAGGAAAAAATATGAGTTTTCAAATCAGTTTTGGGTAGGTATACCCAGCGCTGTGCATTCAAGATGGCACCTGGAGTCCGACGATGTGCCCCTGGTGAAAACTGTCATGCAAATCTACTCTGACCTGCGAGCCTGTAGGTGCGCACTACTCGTTCAAAAGCGCGCTGCATGTTCACCCGAAAGACTCGATAGGGTTGCCAGAAAGCCTCTATGCTACGTGCCTGGCACAAAGCTTTTCCCAACATACCCGATAGTGCTGACAGATGCTGCGCCTTTGCCCGACCCAACACCTTGTTCGCTTGGCAGACGCTACGCCTTTTTTTGACCCGACTCGCCCGTGACTTGAATGCTATGCGTTTGGCCAGGAGGGCCTCCACACCCTTCAGACCCTCAACTCAGCTCAAAAACACCTCCAAGCTTCTAGAAAGGGCTTCTAAAGCATCTCTAAGTGGTAAGTGGATGTCCTACCTCCTCTCCAAGCATTCTAATGGCATTTTAAGGAATGGAAATCCTAATTGAAGACCTAAGTTTCATGCTAAAGGACACTGATTAAGCCTTCCTCATCTGCAAACAAGGAGATATCAGTCAAAATAGAGTGTTGTGTTGTTGAGATTTTTCTCATTCACCTAACACTCACTCCATTTCCCAAATTAGTCCTTTACACTACAAAACATTAACATTACATACCCCCATCATCTCAAATTGTCATCATTACTAAGTTGTTTTCATAGTAGTGTTTGACATATCAGTTGGTTTGCATTCATGTTATTTAGCCTATCATTCTACCCAATTTTCCCCTTCACTCATTCATTCTCATCCCTCACTTGTAAAACTTCTCCTTTTTCCATCACCATTCCATTACCCTCTTCCACATCCATTTAATAACCAGAACTAGGGTTTTTCTAAAAACAACAGTGATCAAAATGTTAAGGGAAGGTGACAGTGGTAGTGGTGAGGAAGTGTTGGAACAGGGTCTCCTACGAGCTGTGAAACTGGTCCATTTTGAATAATTTTGATTATATTTAGTCTAGCGCAGGGGTTTTGGGGAGGGTCAAAGCCTTGAAAGCATTGTAATGGGTAAAAGGGTAAACCAAGGGTCCAAAAACCATGGTTTGCGGACCATAGGAAAGTCTAGGCTAGATTATTATAAATAGAGGAACATTTTTTATTGTAAGGTATGAAATAAGAGCTATTGATGCGAATTGTGGTTTAAGCTATATGTTTGGGTTTTGGGGAAAGGACTGCTGCTGGCTGTGTGCGCGGAGATCCAAGTCCAGCTGTGTGCAGACCCTGCTGCTGTGTGCACAGGCTGGGAAGGGAATTTTAAGGAAGAATTGATGAATGAATTAATAAGAAAGGTTGATAGAGAACTGAATCTGTGAGTACTCTTTGTGTGAATCATTGGTAATTACTGCATTGTGTATTTTCTGTATTTAAGCTATGAAGATCTGTGTAAGTGTGTTTTCTATATCTGGATCTGTTATGTTTTTTTTATGCAATATGGTGCTACTGTCATAAAAAGCCTATAATTATATATCTAGCCCATGTGGATGCAAATAGAGACCTAATTGACCCGACACAGAACAAGGTAATTTGGGAATCATAGGGTCAAGCGCAGCTCTGCTTGCCTTACCTATCCTTTCTTAGGGTGCGGAAACCTACTTCCAGCACCCACCCATACTACTTCGGGTGAGACTTTGACCTGCGCAATCAGGTCACTGCCACAAGGGCCAGTTTTATATGGGTTTGTTGGCAAACCTTGCACTCCAAACCTAGGTTAGGACCCCTCGAGCCAACAAATGGTTCCGTTGCTGGGACCTGGAGAATCTTGAGAAAGGGATCGGGTAATGACAAGAGAATATTGGAAGCTTGGAAGAAATGAAATTGAAGAATGGTTCGAAAAGTAGATCCAGGAATTTGCGGTGAAATAAAATCACAGTGAAAAGTTAATGGCAAAAAGGTGGAAAAATAGGTACATTCTTACAGAAAGCTATGAAATGTTGTTTGTAACATTTATGATTGAGATTCAAGAGTGGCTGGCCAAACTCGTAGAGTTCCAGAAGTGCTGGAAGGACGAGCGAGTCACTCAGTGGACCCCAAAGTTGATTCAGGAGCTGGAGAGGACTGATAATACTATCACACGCACGGTCGATCATTGGGTGGACAGTGTGCTAGGAGGATTTGTGACAGAATTTTCCATTAAGTTTGTCTCATACTCTAAGGCCAAATGATGATTATTTAAAGGGTTCCGGGGAAAATTTTTGAGGACATTACTGTTGCTAATTAAGATATTACTGTGTGAAAAGAGCATTCTGTGTAGTCATACTAACTGAATGACCTCGGATATAGATGGAAGTGCAACGCGCAGTGGTAAATACTATCATAGCAACATTGATAGGGGGAGATCCACCTATAATCCGTTGCAAGAACCGGCTGCGCAAGACCCCCCGACTACACCGCCACCCAGACAGCACAAAGGTAAGAACCCTCCCATACCACCAACCCTGCCAGACAGCGATATGGCTGCACACCTGAGATTACCTACCTTCAAGGGGGTAGGGGATGAAGATATGAACTGATTTTGGTTTGTTGTAGACTCTGTCTAGACTATGTAGAATGTGGCAACCGATACGATGAAGAGGGCACAACTATCCCTAGCATTAGGGGATAGGGCACTAGACTGGTATATGAGATACATTGCCCAGAATGGGAGTGCATCTATTTAAGATATCAAAGACACTATGAAACAACAGTTCCAGAAGCCAAAATCTTACTCTCAACTAGTAGCGGAAGTAAAGGAATTTAGTCAAGGTGCATCTGAGTCAGTTTGGGAGGCTAATCAATGATTGAAGAGAGAAATCAGGGAAGGAGGATTTGAGTATGACGATAGGCAACATACAGAGAAGTTCATCGCTATGTTGTTACCTCACCTGCACACACCAATGAGTCACCAAACCTTTGAATCATAGGAAAAAGCTGTGGAAGTCGCTATGAAACTCGAAGCTGCACCCAGAGAGGATATGTCGGTAGGGGTACAGCAAATTCAGGAACAGCTTGGGGCTATGCATATGGAAATTTAGAACCTGCAAAAGGAGCGAGGGAAGGATGGCCTCATAGATCTACGGTGCATATGATGTCAGGTATCTGGCCACACAAAGGATCAATGTCCTCTATTAGCAGAATACATGCAGGTGGGAGGACCTAGTCCGGTACGCCCAAGAGGCAGTGGGGAACCCATCCCATCACGACCAGGCTCGAGCGGACCTGCACTATGGCGTGACGACTATCGTGTAGTAGGACTGCATGATACAAACCATTGCCCTCGGCTAGGTGCGTATGTCCCAGAACTGAAGCAACAATGGTGTAGGTTCTATCGATCAGTAGGACAGGATGAGTAGAATTGTCATACGTATGACTTGGTGATAGATCGTGGGAACTTATATAGGGTACAATCAGACCCTGCATCACCAACACTGACTGTGCACCTCAGAGGATCCCCAGCTTGGGGCAGAGGCAGTCGGGGAGGAAGCACAAGATGAGGGTGTGGGTAGCTAATATGTTATAACTGCGGAGAGATAGGACACTTCGCCAGAGAATGCCCAAATCCCACCAGGCCATCATGCAAGTATTGTAGGCAGCTGAACCATGTGGTGGAGGATTGCCCGATTTTAATAGCCAAGATGAAGGAAAAATAGCCCACTCCTACGCAGAATGTGAAAAGAGTTAAAACTAAGCCAAGAAACATAGATCCGAACAGGAATCACTTGTAGCCCCCACATAACTACCGAACAAGATAGGGGAGGGGGTTGAGCCCTTCCTGCAAGCATGTCCGAAGCTGCTACAAAGCTCGCAGGGAATAGAGAACCTCTAGGCATTAATGAATACCTGTGCAGCTTGGCCCAGTTTTGTTTCCAGGACCAAGGATGTACACAAACTATACAGTTATAAAAAATGCACTGGAAGAGAAATGCGGTTGACTGCGCAGATTGGCGACTATGAGATGGATCAAGTTATTGTCAATCTTGGGTCAAATGTGAACATATTACCAAAGTAAACATGGCAATGAATGGGAGAAACTAAATTGGAATGGTCTATTGAATATTTAATTAAACTGAGAGGGGGGGGTGAATCAATTTAATACATACATAAGCCTTTTAAAATTTTTACCAAAATTATTTACAGCTTAATATGTGAACAATTTTATTTGCATCCAATATTAATTTATTGTGACACAATACTCATGTTGAAATCAGCAAGCAATTAAGCAGATTGAAATAATCACATCAACACATAATAAGCATGCATAGAGACAACAGATGTAAGTGGAAACCCATAAAGGGAGAAAACCACATCTTATTATTGTTGTGATGCAAAGGCAAGCTCCAACTCCCTCTCACCACTGTTTTTTGCAGGCACCAACCTACAGGAGGCTCTATCCTCAATTCTGCAATCTACAACTTGCAACGAAGCACCAACTCCCTTCGATTTTCTGTAGGCACCAACCCACAGGAGGCTCCAACCTCAGTCAATTACAACTAACATCTATCAAGATGCAACTTGATAGGGAAGCTCCAACTTCCTCAGTTTATCAAACTGAATTTTTTTCTGATTTTCCTCTAATATCAGCTCTGTTCTGTAGCTTCTATTTCTGCTCTTATTTTCTTAATCTTCTCTGCCTTACACTTCTATACTCTGCCTTCTTTAGATTTACTCTCTCTAACCTCTCTTTGCATATCAAGATGATATTATTTATAGATTTCCTCACATGACTGTTTGTATTCTACTTGGAATTCGAAATGGACAGTCATGTCTTTTTGCCTTCTGCCTTCTCACTCCTTTTATCTGCTTATTCAAAAAATATAGCTGTAGGTATCAATTTAACATTATAGTGGGAATTTGTTTTCTCTCGGAGACTTGCCAATGCATCACAACAATATAAATCAATTAAAACATTTACATTCGAATTACAAAATGAATTCGAGTTCAAATCATTTAGTCTTTTGGCTTTTCTTGTCTTTTCTGTGACTGCGTTTTAACTCTTTTCTACTCTGTATCCTTTTCTGTGGTGTAGTTGCTGCATACGTGTAACAGTGCCTTTTAAATAAATAAAATGTAATTGCTAACTTTTAAATCAAGGCAATTCCAATCCTTTTCATGCCACGAGTGTCTTGTTGATGTGGAACATTCCGCAAGTGGAACATACGTTCATCACAATTGTTTTATATAAAGAATCACCCTCCACCTTAAGATGAGGCCCATGGGGCCACAGACCACGCGACACTTTTCAATACAATCGCAACAACTTTATATATATATATATATATATATATATATATATATATATATATATATATATATATATATATATATATATATATATATATATATATATATATATAATGGGTCATTTTCCACAAATTTCCGATTGCGATTGATATGCGGACCCGATCATGTTTTATATGGTGGAGTTTATATGACTATCGCATCTGGCTTTGCCAATCGCAATCGCAAGCTTCCTTGCTCCGATTCTATTGATATGCTCCACAAATTTCTGATTGCGATTAGAACTGGAACTCAAAAACTTGTTAATCATATTTTATAAGCCCATCGGGTCCGGGCTTCAATCGCAATCACAAATCTTTGTTGCATGTTCCGATACCCTAGATTAACTCCGATTGCGATTAATCACAATCGCAACTTTTAGTTGCAAGTGATCCGCTGCATGTTTTCTCCAATGCGATTGGGTTGTTCCGATGCGATCATGTCGGACTTCAAAAACTTGTTACTCAAGGTTTATAAGCCCATCGGGTCCACGCTTCAATCGCAATCGCAAGTTTTGGTTTATAAGTTCCGCTGCCCTTATAATCTCCGATGCAATTGACTGCATTTTACCGATGCAATTGGAACTGGACTTCAAACACTTTTTATACGTGATTTATAGACTCATCGGGTCTGGGGCTTAATCGCAATCACAAATCTTTATGTATTGCTTCCGATTGCGATTGATCGCAATCACAACTCTTAGTTGCAAGTTCCGACACATATTAATTATGTTTTATAAACCCATTGGGTCCAGTCTTCCAATCGCAATCGCAACTCTTAGTTCTCCGATGCGATCATCACTATTCACCGGAACTCAAACACACATGAATTATGGTTCATTGATCCATCGGGGTCCCACCATACAGTAATTTGGTTATTTGTTTAACATTAAGTGCTCCATAATAGATTAATGTACGTGCTTTGAACCTTTGCAACATATGTAATGCGCGGCATTTATATGTATTGGGATGGATGTATATATATATATGTATCCTCCATCGGGGTAGGCGATTCCTGGAATTTATGTGCCTTTCCGCTTGGTGTTAAGCGATTCCCGGAATAAAGTTTATGTATTATATGTAACGCCCATCGGGTAATGATTCTTGGAATTATACATATGACTGTATTTGCCGGCTTGGGCGATTCTCGGAATTTTATAACGGCTCTGCCTCTGCCTCTGCTGCAGTGATAACGGCTCTGTCTCTGTTATATTCACTTCCTCTTCCTTCATTTTCTTCTTTGCTGCCTCAATTGTATTCGCTTCTTCCTTTGTCTGTCTCTGCTTCAGCGCTGCCTCCTTTGCCTGTCTCTGCTTCAACGTTGCCTCCTTTGCCATCAATGAAAACATTTCCAACAGTCTCCCCCTTTGGCATTGATGGCAATACACTTTCTCTGTTTTCCTTCTCTTTCTCCTATTGCTTGCTCTACATGTTTGCCTGCTCTTCCTGTTTTTTTTTTGTTCTTCCTCCCCCTTTGACATCAATGGCAAAGGGTTGATTTTTGCATTTCCTTTCTCTGAGTTATGTTTAGGCCCTCTTCTACTGACTTTATATCATGCTGCTCCAGAGTGATGTATAAGACTTGTTGAGAGAACACTTTGAGGATTATCGAACTTGAATATACGTTTTTTCTCTGTCTAAGAATGTGCTGATAATACTGATAATGCTGATAATACTGATATGTTGATCCTGTGGACCTGTTTTATGCTTCCCTTGCTTGCTGATTTCCTTTAGGAATGATATTTTCATTTCAGTTCTCCCCCTGAGACTGTGCTTTCTCTTTATATTAGAGAGTAGTATCTATAGATACTACCCCTAGTCTGTCTCTCAAGTATTCAAATGGTTCTCTGGCAAGTGGTTTAGTAAATATATCTGCTATCTGTTCTTTTGTTGGTACATAGTCCAGTTTAACTATTTTCTGAGCCACTTGTTCTCGGAGAAAATGATATTTGATTGGTATATGTTTAGTTTTTTAATGAAGCACAGGATTTTTAGATATACTTATGGCACTTGTATTATCACATTTTATTGAGATAGGTTCATTAATGCTCACCTTCATATCTTGAAGAGTCTGCTTCATCCACATGACTTGTGTACAACAGGCTGTTGCTGCTATATATTCTGCTTTAGCTGTAGACAGAGAGATAGATGTTTGTTTCTTGCTTAACCATGCCACCAGACTTTCTCCTAGATAGAATGCACCTCCACTTGTACTCTTTCTGTCATCTACACAGCTGGCCCAATCTGCATCTGTGTATGTTGTTAAAGTGAAGCTTTTTCCTTTAGGATACCAAAGCCCATACAGTGTAGTTCCTTGTAGATATCTGAATATTCTTTTGACTGCAAGAAGATGATTTTGTTTAGGTGTTTCTTGATATCTAGCCACTAGCCCTACTGCTAGCATGATGTCTCGTCTTGAAGCTGTCAAATACAGCAGGCTTCCTATCATGGATCTGTAGAGTTTTTGATCTACATCTGAAGACCCATCAGCACATAGCTTGCATCTCATGATCATGGGGGTTGTCACAGGTTTGCAGTCCTCCATTTTGAATTTTTTCAGCATTTATTTTAAGTATTTTTCTTGAGAGATGAATGTGCCTGTGTTCTTTTGTTGAATTTGCAGTCCCAAGTAGAAACTGAGCTCTCCAATCATCGACATTTCAAACTCTGTTTTCATTTCATCAGCAAACCCTTTTGCTAGTTATTCTCTGTTGCTTCCAAAGATAATTTCGTCAACATATACCACAACAATCAGGAGTTCATTTTCATGGGATTTTATGTATAAATTGCTATCCACTCCACCTCTCTTAAAGGCTTGTTTTTGCAAATATTTATCCAGTCTTGAGTACCAAGCACGAGGAGCTTGTTTTAGTCCATATAGGGCCTTCTTCAGTCTACACACATAGTCTTCTTTGTCTGTCAGTGAGAAGCCTTCTGGTTGTTCCATGTAGACTTCTTCTTCTAAGTCTCCATTCAAAAATGCAGATTTTACATCCATTTGATATACCTTGAAGTCTTGGTAGTATGCAAATGCTAGGAACATTCTGATAGCTTCCATTCTGGCTACAGGGGCAAATGTTTCATCATAGTCAAGTCCTTCAATTTGTGAGTATCCTTTACAGACCATCCTGGCTTTATTCCTGATTACTTTTCCTTGCTCATTCATTTTGTTTTTGAATACACATTTTGAACCAATGATATTCTTCTCAATAGGTCTAGGAACTAGTTCCCAGGTATTGTTCTTCTCAATTTGGTCCAATTATTCATTCATTTCTTTTACCCAAGACTTGTCCTTGCTGGCTTCTTCAAACTTCTTTGGCTCTATTTGTGATAGCATGGCTATGTATACTTCTTCTGTCTGTTCAGTTAGCTACCTTCTTGTTTGCACTCCTGCACTCTTGTCTCCTATGATTTGTTCTTCTGGATGGTTCTTTTGAGTGTATCTTGAAGGGGTTTTTGAGTTCATTTCATCATCTTCTGATGTTTTGCTTGTTTCCTCATCATCCTGGTCCTCTTCTTCATGATTTTCAGGATGGCTGCTGCAGTCTATATCTGTTGTCTTGTTTGCGAGTTCTTCATCAAATCTTACATCAATACTTTCTACTATTTTCCGAAGAATCTTGTTGTAGCACCTGTACCCTTTACTTTTGGATGCATATCCTAGAAATATCCCTTCATTAGCTCTTGCATCAAATTTTCCAAGATTTTCATCATTATTCTTTATGTAACACTTGCTACCAAAGATCTTGAAATGTTTAATTGAAGCTAGCTTTCCATGCCACAGTTTGTAGGGTGTCTTGTCATTGCTTGGCCTTAAGTGAGCTTTGTTAAGGATGTGTACTGCTGTGTGCACTGCTTCTGCCCAGAAGGTTTGAGCAATATTATTCTCTTGCATCATGGCTCTGGAAATTTGTTGAACATATCTGTTTTGTCTTTCTGCTACTCCATTCTACTGAGGTGTTCCTGCAATAGTAAGTTGTTGTTTTATGCCATATTCATTACATAGATCTGCAAAGTCATAATCTGTGAATTCACCTCCTCTGTCCGATCTGATGCATTTTAGTTTGCATCCTGTCTGATTTTCTGCTAATGCTTTGAATATTTTGAATTTGTCCAGAGCTTCCGATTTATTCTTGAGAAAGGCAACCCATGTCATTTTGGAGAAGTCATCTATTATCAGCATAAAGTAGGATTCTCCACTTGGTGTCTTCATTCTTGCAGGTCCACACAGATCCATGTGCACAAGCTGGAGTGGTCTTTTTGTTGATAACTCCTCTTTGGCCTTAAAGGATGTGCGGGTCTGTTTACCCAATTGACAAGATTTGCATATGATATTAGAAGGCCTCTTTATTTTTGGCATGTCTCTGACAACTTTCTTCTTGCTTAGTCTGATGATGTGATCGAAGCTGAGATGTCCCAATCTTTTATGCCATAACCATGACTCCTCAAGTTTGCTAAGATGGCATGCTTCATCTCCCTCTTTCACGATGTAAACATTGCTCTCTGTTCGAACTCCTTTGAGCAGAGTCTTACCTGTGGTGCTTGATCTGACTTCACAATCCCGTGCTCTAAAAAGAACTTCACACCCTTTGTCACACATCTGACTAACACTCAGTAAATTTGCTTTCAGCCCATCTACAAATAATACATCTTGGGCCTTTTCTCTGCCATTTTCTATGCTGACTGATCCTTTTCCCTTGATCTTGCCTGATTTATCATTGCGAAAAGTAACATTACCAGATTTCTTTTCATCAAGAGTTATAAACTTTCTTTTGTCTCTAGTCATGTGTTTTGAGCAGCCATTGTCCAGGTACCACTGAATTTTCAGGTCTTGAGCAGTTAGAGCTAAGTCACACTTATTCTCCTTCTTTATCCATTGGAGGCATCCTTTTGTTTGGTATCTTTTATGAGTTGATGAATCACATCCTTTCAAAGGACATTTGGAAGGTATATGTCCAACTTGATTGCATATACAACATTTGATCATAGTTTTTGTAGAATTATGAGTATGAACAAAATTTCTTTGGTTCATAAACCTCCTTGAGGTGTTGAACATCAATCTTTGTCCATACTTTCTACATTCAATAATTGTGTGGCCAAATTCCTTACAATAAAAGCAGTAACCATAGAAGCTATTTTCATACCTGATGTAAGGTTGTTTCTTCCATTTGTTTGCTTGAGGCAGTCTCTTCAATATTTGCATATTTTTCTGGTTTGAATTACTCTTCCTTGTATGGCAATATGTAGCAATGTGTCCCAGCTTGTGGCATATATAACAAGTGGCATTCTTCATAGGAGGGAAGAATATCCTTTGATGGCTTCCAAACTTGACATACTCAGGAGAATATGATCCTTTTTCTGTTGTCTTAGTGTTTACTTCATTCTTTGTTACTGGAGATTTCTTCCGATCTCTGTCTTTCTCATTACAGGTTTCTTCTTTTGTAGGAATTGTTTGAGCTGCTTCATCATCCTTCTTTGCTTTTATAAAGATAATTTCTCTGTCAACCTTTTCTTTTCCTTTACTTGATTCTCCTTCATAGCCTATTCCAGTTTTTATCATCGGAGATCTTTGAGAAACCAGAATTTCATTCAACTTGCTAGAGCTTGCAGTTTGGGGAGAATTTATAACCACTTTCCTTTGTGCATCTTCTAATTTCTTTTTGAGACATACTACTTCTTCTTCCAGCTTCTCTTGTTCTCGATTTTTATCCTTGATTTGCTGAAGTAACATATCTTCTATCTTCTTGGTTTCTTCAAGTTCTATCTTTAGCTGCTTGAGGACTTCTGAGTTTTTTTCTTCTCTTACATACTTGAGAAGAATAGCCTTTTGTTTTCTGCACTTCAGTTTGAGTCTGTCAATCTCCTCCAGTGCACTTCTTAGCTCCCCCTCAAGGTCGACTTCCCCTTCTTCTTCTTCATCTTCTAGTAGGAGTCCCTCAAGATCTTTATGGCCATTAGCAAAAATTCAAAGGTTCCCTCTTCTCCTGAGGATTCATCTGAGTCTTCAGATGTACTGCTGTCTTGTTGAGCATAGAATGATTTTTTGCTAAACTTCTTCCCCTTTTGCCAGTTCTTTGATTTAATTTTCTCTGACTCTTGAGCCTGATTCCTTGCTTTCTTGTGAGGACATTTAGCAGCATAGTGTCCAACTCTTCCACAGTTAAAGCACTTGAAAGGAAGTTTACCTTTGTATTTACCTGAGCCTCATCCTTTCTTAACAAATTTTGCTTCTTCTTCATCTCGAGCAAGAGCATATTTCTTCCTCTTCTTCTTTCTTCTTTTCTGTTTTAAAAGTTGCTTCCCTCGTACTTGGCTTCTTCTGTGGGAGCCTCATTTCATAGGCTGTTAGATTTCCAAGTAGCTGGTTCATGGTCAAGGTCTCCCAATCAACTGTTTCTTCTATTGCAGAAACCTTTGGATTAAATCTGGATGGAAGAGATCTTAGAATCTTTTGTACAATTATACTTTCTGGAATTCTTTCTCCAAGAGCTTTCATATTATTAATAATTTCTGTAGCTTTTAGGAAGAAACTGGCAATGTCTTCATCATCATTCATTCTTAAGTTCTCAAACTGGGCTCTATAGACTTGAAGTTTGGTAGTCTTTACTTTATTTTCTCCCTCATGTATGTTCTCAAGAGTATCCCATATTTCTTTGGAAGAGTCTTTGTGCATTACTTTAATAAAATATGCTTCACATAATCCATTCAAGATGGAATTCATGGCTTTTGCGTTAGCCACAAAATCTTGTTTTGTTTCTTTCTCTGTGTCAGTTTCCTTTGGGGCATACCCTAAATCTACTGCAGCCCAGACTTCTATTCCTAGAGACATTATGTATGTCCTCATTCTAATTTTCCAGAAAGCATAATTTTCACCTGTAAAGAAAGGGGCTTTATTGGTTGAGCATCCTTATTTACTAGCCATCCTGAGAACCTAGAATCTCCTTTCAGTTGTTAAACTGGTACAAAGGAACCCGCTCTGATACCAATTGTTGAATTCTTAGTTAAACTGAGAGGGGGGGGGGGATCATTTTAATAAATACATTGGCCTTTTAAATTTTCACCAAAGTTATTTACAGCTTTAATATGTGAACAATCTTATTTGCAGCCAATATTAATTTATTGTGACACCATACTTAAGTTGAAAGCAGCAAGAAATTAAGCAGATTATCAACACATAAGAAGCACACATAGAGAAAACAGATGTAAGTGGAAACCCATAAAGGGAGAAAACCACATCTTATTATTGTTGTGATGCAAAGGCAAGCTCCAACTCCCTCTCACCACTGTTTTCTGTAGGCACCAACCTACAGGAGGCTCTATCCTCAATTCTGCAAGCTACAACTTGCAAGGAAGCACCAACTCCCTTCGATTTTCTGCAGGCACCAACCCACAGGAGGCTCCAACCTCAGTCAGTTACAACTGACATCTATCAAGCTGCAAATTTATAAGGAAGCTCCAACTTCCTCAGTTTATCAAACTGAATTTTTTTCTGATTTTCCTCAGATATCAGCTCTGTTCTGTAGCTTCTCTTTCTGCTCTTCTTTTCTTAATCTTCTCTGCCTTACACTTCTATACTATGCCTTCTTTATATTTACTCTCTCTAACCTCTCTTTGCATATCAAGATGATATTATTTATAGATTTCCTCACATGACTGTTTGCATTCTACTTTGAATTCGAAATGGACAGTCATGTCTTTTTGCCTTCTGCCTTCTCACTCCTTTTATCTACCTATTCAGAAAATATAGCTGTAGGTATCAATTTAACATTACAGTGGGAATTTGTTTTCTCTCGGAGACTTGCCAATGCATCACAACAATATAAATCAATTAAAACATTTACATTCGAATTACAAAATGAATTCGAGTTCAACTCATTTAGTCTTTTGGCTTTTCTTGTCTTTTCTGTGACTGTGCTTTAACTCTTTTCTGCTCTGTATCCTTTTCTGTGGTGTAGTTGCTGCATACGTGTAACAGTGCCTTTTAAATAAATAAAATGTAATTGCTGACTTTTAAATCAGGGAAATTCCAATCCTTTTCATGCCACGAGTGTCTTGTTGATGTGGAACATTCCGCAAGCGGAACATACGTTCATCACAATTGTTTTATATAAAGAATTGGCCTCCACCTTAAGCTGAGGCCCGTGGGTGCACAGACCACGCGACACTTTTCAATACAATCGCAAGCTGCCTTGCTTCGATGCGATTGATATGCTCCACAAATTTTCAATTGCGATTAGAACTGGAACTCAAACACTTGTTAATCACAGTTTATAAGCCCATCGGGTCTGGGCTTCAATCGCAATCGCAAATCTTTTTTGCATGTTCCGATACCCTAGATTAACTCCAATTGCAATTAATCACAATCGCAACTTTTAGTTGCAAGTGATCCACTGCTAGATTTTCTCCGATGCGATTGGGTTGTTCCGATGTGATCATGTCGGACTTCAAAAACTTGTTACTCATGGTTTATAAGCCCATCGGGTCCGGGCTTCAATCAAAATCACAAGTTTTGGTTTATACGTTTCGCTGCCCTTATAATCTCCGATGTGATTGACTGCATTTTACCGATGCAATTGGAACTGGACTTCAAACACTCGTTATACGTGATTTATAGACTCATTGGGTTTGGGGATTAATCGCAATCGCAAATCTTTATGTATTGCTTCCAATTGTGATTGATCGCAATCGCAACTCTTAGTTGCATGTTCCGACACATATTAATTATGTTTTATAAACCCATCGGGTCCGGTCTTCCAATCGCAATCGCAACTCTTGTTTCTCCGATGCGATCATCACTATTCACCGGAACTCAAACACACATGAAATATGGTTCATTGATCCATCGAGTCCGGATTTTCATCGCAATCACAACTTTCTGTTGGTTACATGTTCCGCTGCCCTTGCGATCTCCGATTGCAATTGGGTAAGGAGTCCCACCATACAGTACTTTGGTTATTTCTTTAACATTAAGCACTCCATAATAGATTAATGTACATGCTTTGAACCTTTGCACCATATGTAATGCGCGGCATTTATATGTATTGGGATGGATGTATATATATATGTATCCTCCATCGGGGTAGGTGATTCCCGGAATTTATGTGCCTTGCTGCTTGGGGTTAAGCGATTCCCGGAATAAAGTTTATGTATTATATGTAACGCCCATCGGGTAATGATTCTTAGAATTATACATATGACTGTATTTGCCAGCTTGCGCGATTATCGGAATTTTATAATGGCACTGCCTCTACCTCTGCCTCTGCTGCAGTGATAACGGCTCTGCCTCTGTTATATTCGCTTCCTCTTCCTTCATTTTCTTCTTTGCTGCCTCCATTGTATTCGTTGCTTCCTTTGTCTGTCTCTGCTTCAGTGCTGCCTCCTTTGCCTGTCTCTGCTTCAATGCTGCCTCCTTTGCCATCAATGACAACATTTCCAACATGGTCCACCATCCAGTTGCACAAGGGAAAATCAACAAAATATCATCCCTTTGGGAAGGTTGCCAAAAGTCATGGTAGATATCACAGGAGTAAAACTCCTAGCTAACTTCTAAGTCATAGAAATTGTGGAGGATGCAGATCCTTACCCTGCACTCCTAGCTACTAGACTAGGCTATAGACATGGGGGGTGTCATCAATCTCAAAAAGCGCAGCATGGTATTTGAGAACAATGGTACGTGCATAATAGTACTACTAGATCCAGTAGAAGGTGCGCGGTATACAAAGCCAGCCTACGAGGAGGAGGAAATAGATCAAATTTATAGATTGACTGCATGGGACAAAGATCAGGTTAACCCCACGGCCGAAGGAGTACTATGCTGGGAAAAGGACAACGAATTTTTCTCTGACTTTGATGAGGAACTGGAAAATTGGCGAGGACCGTTGCACGAGGTTTCGGCGCTATGATGTCTTTGGACCACCAGGAATTTCCACCGCATCTCTACCATGGTAAGAGACCTACCCTACCATGATAACGCAAGTAATATTATGACGTTGGTTGAAGCCCAAATTCCCAAGGAACGCAGGCTAGGGGCACTGCCACTAACCCTGTGCAGAGCACCTGCGTGTTGGTGGGGTACGCAAGGGTCGGTACTCCTCACTTGGGAGAAGTGCTGGAGTAGGATGATCCTATGCTTGAGGACCCTAGCTGACAGACGGGCCCTGAGGTCAATAGACCCATGCAGATACTTACTGACATACAAAATTCAAGGGTGCGATAGGACCCTGCCCGAACAGGCTCCCCTGGTTATTGATGACCTAGGTCTGCGTTCAACTATGGAGGTGCACAAACCAATGCGCATCTAGGAGAATTTGTGAACACTTCAAATGAAAGATGGCACGAGGATGCTTGACGCAACCTTGCCTTACAGGGATGTCCTGACCAGGGGAGAGGCACACCGATTGAGAATTTTGGTGGCCAAGTTGCTAAACTGGTAACTGAACTGTGTTACGAAACACCTAGCACCATCCTTAATTCAGGGTACACAAATAGCATGCAGGCGTCATTCGAGGTCTGACGATCTGTGGGAGAGTCCTCAGGTATGACTAATGACCATCAACACGCCCCCCATTGATAGGAAAGGAACCTTACAGTTATGCAAAATGGGCAGCAGACCATCAATGCAGCCATTTATGGTAAGCTAGATTCGAACGATCAATGGTAAGTTTCACGTATGGGTTACTCTGCCATTAGATAGCTCCCGAAAATGTGCAGATAGCAGGATAACTTTGCAACAGGCTACATATTGTCTCTACACCATGCCCCTATTATCTGACGACTGGCTTACTGGGATCATTGACATTTTCTGGGACGCCTGTCCTTCTATTGCTATGGTGGTCCCTAACCCACTGAATGTTTCAGTCCCTAGCTGTTCAACACCCGCAGACATCATATTGAGAGGGCCTAGGAATGCCAAGTTTGATCAAATTATTGGGTGTTGGCCTCCTGTAGAGGGAATTGCCTATGAACCATGCATGGAGAGGCACCATGGCTGCGTGATGGGAGTACCCGACCTTCGCACCCCATGGACGATCGCGAGACCCAACTGAATGGCCTCGGATGATACAACAGAGGAGGGTATGTTATTATCATGGTCCCCCACCAATAGTGTCATAATCAAGTCACAAATAGTCCTGTGCCAAGAAGGAACACTGAGATATAGGGATATTTTGCGACTTCTCCGCAGTCCCAGATTACCGACCACCAGAAGCCATATTTTTTTGCTCCCTCGCACGGTCCTAGTTGATGATCATGCTCCAACCGCTATGGACATCCAAATAGATTTGGCACAACTATCCCACTAAGCACTACGAGGATTATACACCACAGTGTTGCAAGAGGTTCGCCACCATGACCGGACTGCACGATAGCAGTGTGAAATACCTCCAGAAGTTCGGGCACAGCGGGTCGCATTGGTCACAGAACAAACAAATATTATTCAGGAGCAACTTACACAGGGCATGCAATTGATCAAAGCAACTACATAGCTCTGGACAACGGTCCGATACCATCCTATGCTTTAGTGTATACAGGACAACTTACGGCAAGCGGAAGTTGCTCTCGATCAGCTCAGAGCTCCCTTGCCCTCCAACATTTCTGCACAGCGTCTGCCCGCCATGGACACGATTGTGAATCTTCGCCACGCCAAGCATGTCATCAGGAAACTATTGAATCCATGGGGCGACACTGCCCTCCAGATCTCCCAAGATGCTCATACCACCACTGTGCCTCCACCGAATGTTAGAACAGGTTACCACGGCTCCAAACGGCCCTGCCTCCCTGACACTTTTCAACATTGCATAATGAGTTGCTGTCCAGAGTCAAGAAGTGCTCCCTTCGCTCTCTAGCGCTCTTGATACCCTACGTGCGTAAATCGAGGCCGCACCACTGTAGTGACTCGGGATGAGTCACAATATTGTGTTGGGGGACTGTTGGAACAGGGTCTCCTACGAGCTGTGAAACTAGTCCATTTTGAATACTTTTGATTAGATTTAGTCTAGCGCAGGGGTTTTGGGGTGGGTCAAAGCCCCAAAGGCATTGTAATGGGTAAAAGGGTAAACCAGGGGTCCGAAAACCATGGTTTGCGGGCCATAGGATAGTCTAGGCTAGATTACTATAAATAGAGGAACATTTTGTATTGTAAGGTAGGAAATGAAGAGCTATTGATGTGAATTGTGATTTAAGCTATCTGTTTGGGTTTTGGGGAAATGACTCCTGCTGGCTATGTGCGCGGAGATCCAAGTCCAGCTTTGTGCGGACCTTGCTGCTGTGTGCACAGGCTGGGAAGGGAATTATAAGGAGGAATTGTTGAATGAATGAATAAGAAAGGTTTATAGAGAACTAAATCTATGAGTACTCTTTGTGTGAATCGTTGGTAATTACTGCATTATGTATTTTCTATATTTAAGCTGCGAAGATCTGTGTAAGTGTGTTTTCTCTATCTAGATCTGTTTTGTTCTGTTTATGCAATACGGTGCTACTGTCATAAAAAGCCTATAATTATAGATCTAGTGCATGTGGATGCGAATAGAGACCTAATTGACCCTGTGCAGAACAAGGTAATTTGGGAATCATAGGGTCAAGCACAGCTCTGCTTGCCTTACTTATCCTTTCTCAGGGTGTGGAAACTTGGTTCCAGCACCCACCCATACTACTTCGGGTGAGACTTTGACCTGTGCAAGCAAGTCACTGCCGAAAGGGCCAGTAGTATAGGGGTTTGTTGGCAAACCTTGCACTCCAAACCTAGGTTAGGACCCCTCAAGCCAACAGGAAAGGCAAGTACCAAGAAGGCATCAACACAAGGGTGGAAGAATAAATAGGTTTGAACCGCTGAAAACAATGGATCTGATGGCCTCTCCCATGACTGTTTCATGTTTCCAGAATGTGGGGTGTTTTTATTTTTTTGAAAGGATACAACAGGTGCAAAATCACCCTGAGCTGACTAGGCTCTTCATCCTTAACCCACATGAGAAAAAAGTCAATATAGTAGGGGTAACCTTTGAACTATATTCAGATACCATTGCTATTGCCACTGGGATACCTAGTGTGGGTGAAAAGTGGTTCAAATAGGCTAGTTTGGATATGAGCTACTATAAGCCTTTCCTAAAACCTAGGTACAAAGACAACTACAAATCCATTTTTCCTTTCTCACATCTGCTGGAAAGATATGTACCTTTGATGAGAATCATCATGAAATACTTTACATGTGAGGGAAGGTTATCTAAGATTTACTCATATCACATCAGATTACTCATGCAATTTTCTAGGGTTAAGTTGTTGCATCTACCCTACTACTCTATAGGAGTATTGACAAGATGTCCTATATTGTACAGAAGAGAGATTTCACCCAGATGGTTAAGATGGTTGTGATGCATCAGTTGCAGCAAAATAGTATTCCATGGGAGGTTTTCATTGCCCATGAAGTGTTCACCAACCCACAACCCCATCCTCAGCAAAACATGGCTTCATCATCTCATCCTCCTATCCTTACTCCTCCATCATCCCCTAATGAGCATGTTTCACCATCTACACATGTTCCTTCACCTCAGAATAACCCTCCTTCATCACCCTCTCATAATGCATTAGACAATTAAGGAAGTGATAATGATAAGTCAAGTGAAAATAAGGGAGAATGTGATGATGAATCAAGCAAAAATGAAGAAGAAAGCAACAAAGAAGATGAGGAAAATATAGAGGGAATTGAGGCTGATGATGACAGTGAAGAGCACAGTGAGGCTCACAGCAGTGAGACTCATAGTAATAAGGCAAACAACAGTAATGAGGAACAAAATGAAGAGAAAGAGGTCAGTAATGAGGCAGAAATCATGGAAGCAGAAGGAAATGATGACGATAATGATAGCATTGGCACCAAGAGCCAAAATTTCAATGAGGCTCATAGTGGTGATGAAGGTAATGTAGAAAAAAATGATGAAGAAAGCAGTGCAGAAGAGAAAAATGAAGATCAAAGCAGTGATGTCGGTATGAAAAGTAAAGAAAATGAGGCTGATGAAAACATTGAAGAGCATAGTGCAAATAGTAGTGAGAAGGTAGGAAATGAAGAACATGGCAGTGAAACAAAGAGCCATGGTCACAGTCATGAAAATGAAAGCAGTGAATATATAGAAGGAAGTGTAGAAGATAGTGATGAAAAGAGCCATGATAATGACAGCCAGGCTAACATCAGTGAGGAATAAATAAAAATTAAAGAGGGAAACAATGATGCTGAAACTAATGATAAAGAACCTAGCAGTCAAGATAAATAAATGATCCATGATGGCAATAGGTTAGAGGAGGCAGATATTAGTACAGAAAACAGTGAAGAGGCAGAAGATAGTGAAGAAAAGAGCATCGATGTCAACATGGAGGATGTGAATGAAGAAAGAATCAAGGAAAATGAGGCTGATATTAGTGATGAAGCAGAAAGCATGTAGACATATGACAGTAGCTGTGAAGGAAGTCATGAAAGCCATACGGACAACACGGATATTAATGATAATGACAGTCATGATGGTAGCCATAGTGAAGGTATTAAAATGATCAATATTGAACCTTTTCCTCTAACCTACCAAATAGGAAAGAGGCATGTGTTTTTTGCCTCTAAAATACAAGGGACCATGCCCTCCACCTCAACTAAGAAAATTGACAAAGGCAAAGAGAAGGTCATAGATGAAAGAGAAGAAGATCGGCATGAGATTGAGCAAGAATTTGAACTCATCCATGTTGGTAGCAATGATGAAGATGAGGCAAGGATCTCAAGAGTGATACTCAAAGATAAGGATGCTCAAATCAAATATTTGCAAGCCAACCTAGCTAGGGCTAGGAATGTCATCCAGTATTATGAGACTGAAAACAAGCAGCTAGAGGCTCAAAGGAAATCTATGAAGTTAGGGAAATCAGAGCCCAGAAAGAGGCTGCAAGGAAAAAGATGAAGATAGATGAACTCTTGGGCACTTATTATAAGAGTGAAGATGAAGAAGGGCAGTCTAAAAGAAGGCAAAGAACAATGGGTTTAAGGAAGGCCTTAGCCAAGGAGAGGGAACAAGAATAAGCTTTGGCAGAGCAGCTCACTACAAGTGAGCTACTTTTCATGGAGATAGAGTATGATTGGGAACCTTGGTTGGAAAGGGCTAATAGAAACTTGGAGGTTCTGTTGGATAAGACAAATAGGGACCTTGAGCTACAAAGAAAAATGGCCAAGCACTATCCCTTGAGGAACAAAATTGCAAGGGCTAAGCTCAAAAGAGCCCTTGCCAAAGTTCAAGCCCTCAAGGAGGTAAAAAGTAAAGAAAATATTAACCTCCTTGCTGATGCTTCTCTATAGGCATGCCAAAACCCATAAGCAAGGAAATTTCAAAATTTTGGCAACTTTTGACAATTTTGGTTTTTCACTATTTTTGAGGGCCAAGGACACAACACCCTTGGCACTGTGCTTTTTCTTGGGACATATGTTGAAGGAAAAATTTACATTTTTGGATTCATCAGGCCAAGGGCATCATGCACACCAAATTTCATATCATTTTTTGCAATTTTGGGCCTCCAAAAGGGTAAAAAACATGCAAAATTTCACCATTCTGCCTATTTTTTAGAGCTGATGCTACGCCCTGAGCAACCTTGGGAGATTTGGCTTTTGAACATGCAAATGAATTTCAAATGGAATACCAAAGGCATTTTTTTAAATTATACTTGATGAGATTTGCAACGTGCTATCACAGAGCTCATTCCGACACCGAAAAGGCCTTCAAACATCAGCTGCAATGTGACCCATTTTTCTCATGCAAGCATTACGCCCTTGGACCTCATTGATGCGTCCTTGCACAAAAGTCAACAAAAGATGCTAGAAGTTCTTTTGGGAGTTATTGGGAGCCTAAATGTCAATTTTCTTGCCAAATGTGGTTGAGAAGATATTTTGCATTTATTTCATTAGATATTTTGTGCCTTGGGCCTTGCAAGGTCTCTTTGGACAAAAATGATATTTAGGTGTCATTAATGATGTCTAAAACCCTAGTTATGGTTTTGGTCCTCCTTTCTTGTTAAATACATCATTGAGGCCTCTTTGTATAGGTTGGATGAATTATTATTGAGAAGTAATATATAGACTTGGAGATTGAAGATAAATTGGCTCTGATTTTGTGGATTGCTTGACTTGATTGACATTGGAGAAGACTTACTTGCAGGATACCTGAGCATAGTTAATGGTGATGTGTTGCTATTTATTTCATGTTTTCTTGTGTTATCATTTTTTTCATCTTTCTATTGCAGTAGGACAAAAGTTTTAGGCTAAAAAATGTTATTGAGAGGCACCTTAGCTCTGTTTGTTCTTTATTGCTTCTATTTTTTCCTCTGCTAGGTCAGTCTAGAGAATTCTTAGTTGCTCTCTAAACCCACTTATGCTTGTTTATCATAGAAATGATTCAATGAATAAAATTTCAAAGTGATTTTATGGCTAGCCTTGCTCTTTGATAATTACTTAAGCATTGTTTTTAAGGCCTTTACTTTTAAATATTGCTGGTTAGGTTTAGCTAAAGAGGTTTATGATTTTCCATGCCCTTTTTCCCATCTTAAAAATTTTCTTTGGAGATCTTAATAGCTTGATTGATGAACTTAGGAGTTCCCTCTTCTTTGATCTCTACTATATGTTTATCTTAAATGTTTTCTTAGCTTGAAGGTGAAATCACTAGAATATTTACAAGTTTATTGCCTTTTATAGTTCACTAGATCGTTGTCTTAATGCTTACATGCTAGGGTTTGATCAAAAGAGTTATTGGTATGCCCTGTCTTCAATTATTTCTTAATTCTTAGTAATCATAAAGGCCATTCTTGTTAATGTATTTGTTGAAGGATTCTTAACTTCCCTTCTACACCTACTATGTTCACAATTTGTTGTTCACCTCATTCACATAAGCCTTTAGATCTATTTGACTTTGTTAGATTTTCCCCGTGATACACCCTTGTCCTACTATTAAAGTTTTCAAGACCTTTGTAGACTCCATATCCTAATGGTCTGAACCTCTCTCACTCTATCTATTCTTCTTGATAAACTACCTACCCAACCAACCAAACAAACAAACCCTGAACCTAATAACTAGCCTAATATCAAAACCCTAAAAACTATCAAGTTACATCCTTTACAAAACATAGAGAGAGCCCTCTCTGAGTCCAGGAAGGCTAGGTCCTAGGACTCCAAATACTGGTTTGATGTTACCATTATTCATTTGGTCATTTCCAATTTTCCAAATTACGAGGACCTAACATAATGGCAATCATGGTGGGACCTCTGAGTCAATGACATCCTGAGTATTCCTTAAGACCTCAGAAAACCCAAAAACATCTCTAGATTGGTTTTTGAATTGTTAATGGTGGAGAGCAAGTCAACCCTCAAAGTAGTAAACCTCATCCACCTGGAAACTCCACTAGCCTCCAGTACGCCTACTAACTTCACTAGTTCTCATAGACTCCCCTGGGAATTCACTAATCAGTCATAACAGTCTAAAGCCTAGTCATTTATAAGTGTGAAATTGTATCCTTGTAGATAGGTCTATTTTCAGAACACTCCTAAAAACTTTCAGCCTCTCTGCACTATTAAGTTTGAAATATGGCTTCAAAAAGGATATGCACCAGATCTCACCCTGAACCTAACCCTCCTATCATAGTTTATGATCCAGAGATAATTTTGTGGAAAACATCCAAGGCTAAAGATTTAAATACTGTTAGGACCATTCAAAAAGCAAGTTTTGTCCCTGAGAATCTCACAGCCTTGCAGGATCCCTCATTTTAATTATACCATAGAAAAAACATTTTTAGAACTAAGTCTCGGAGTGGGATAGACCAGACTGACCTTGAGCCCATAGATTTGTAGTAGAGTCCTAGTAGAGAAGCCTCACCTTCCACTCCTCCTAATTTTCATCTTCTCCAAAAATTTCGTTCTTTCCATTCCAAATCTACTCAATCTCAATTTTTTGGTCCAAGTACATCCACCACTCCCATTCATACATCCACTGTGCAAACCACTCCATTTCATCCTCCACCTCCTCTCACAAACCCACCTCTTGTAAATCCTCCTGAGTTTCCTTTACCTCCAATCATGGAAGCATGGTTTTCCCCTTTGGTGTTACCCTAACCTTTGATACCTATGTCTCAAGACTACCAATCAAAGATCCCCCACTTTATTGGAGCTGACTCTACCGCTACCCAACAGCATCAAGGTAAGATGAATGATTCCTTTGACTACATATAGATAGAATAGGAGACCATAAATATAAGGATGTTTGCCCAAAGACTAGGAGGTGAAGCCAAGAAATGGTTCAAAAAATTGACTCCTAACAACATACATGACCTTCCTTCTCTTTATCAAACATTCATAAATAAGTGGGAGATTAAGAAAAACCCTCTCCAAATCCTGTTAGACTATAACAATGTTAAGAGAAATATTGGGGAAAGTGTCCAAGATTACTACACTAGATTCAATAGTGTGTACAATACACTCTCACCTCACATGAAACCCCCGCAAGGCCTAGCCGTAGTGAAGTTTCCAGAAGGCTTTGATCCAACATGGCCTAGCAGTTGAGAGAAAGAGACCCCCTAACCTTATAAGACATGAAAAAGGGGGTTGTGAGTGTAGAGGCCAATCTAATTGAGAAGAGGGCTAGGATGAGGTCGGAAAATAGAGTCACATATAAATATGAAACCATAGCCTCCACCTCTGATTCCAAAATTGACAATCTGGTTTGAGTGATGGAGAGGATGATGGAGAAAATCAGCTTAAATGAGAGAGCACCCCCTAGGGAGAACTAAGAAAATCCCCAAAATAGAAATAGAAATCAAAACTTTAGAAGAGACCCTCCCCAAATAAGACAAAGGGAAAATGACCAACAAATTAGGCCTCCTTTCCAAGACAACTATGTAGATTAAGAGGAAAGAGATACTGGAGAATTGAAAGAAAACCATGTAAATCTGATAGGTTCTGACAATGAGGGTGATGTTTTTGTCACATAAGAAGAACAAGGGTTCTTTTCCTCAAACTAGACTGAGAGGACCTATAAGGATTTTGAAGACTATAAATTAGGATTTGAAAATGCCATAATGGAAGTTCATAGGTGTAAGAACACTCAAGATGCCTCCAAAAAGAACAAATTAAAAAATGTTGTGAAGCAAACCCATGAAAACATCATTAAGAAAATAGCAGAAAACACCATCATAATAACTAAGAAACCTGATCAAAACAAAGACAAAACTAGCCAACAAAATGGTGACCCAAGCTGCCCTAGTACATCCACTAGTGGCCCTAGAAAAGCTGCTCTAAATGGCAGTCCAAATAAAACTCAACAAACTAAAGTTACTGAAAAGACTATGTGTGATAAAACATATGTAAATATGCCAAAAACACTAGCACCTTTCAGTTTTGAGGGAGATATTGCCAAGATCAAAATAACCATGCCCCTTACTGTACTAGTAACTCAGGATGTATATAGGAATCAAGTCTTGAAAGCTTTGAATATAGGAAATGACACTAACACTTTGAACTTAACTGATGAGAAACCAGAGCTGTTGTTTGGACCTGAGGTAGAGGGGAAACATCAAGAAGGATTTTTCCCTCCATTCTATGCCAGCTTAAACATTCATGAAAAAATCTTGCATAATGCTATGCTAGACTCTAGTGCCTCACACAATCTCATGCCTAAGGTAGTGATGGATAGATTAGGCTTAGAAATAACCAAACCTTACAAGGAATTGGACTCTTTGATTCGAGTAGAGCCAAATGTTTGGGTATAATCAAGGATTTGTGTGTCAATCTGGCACAAATACCTGCCAAAAGCCTAGTCATGGAAATTGTGGTGTCGGACATTCCCCCCAAGTATGGCATGCTTTTATCTAGATCATGGGGAGCCAAACTCCAAGGAAACCTCCAAATGGAAATATCCTATGATACCATCCGTCTTTAACCAAACAAGGAGATTGTACCAATAATCTCACATGAAATATATGGTTAGAAGCCAAGACAAGCCAAACAACACCCCTCTTTATTCTATACATTCAGACCTTGACTCATTTATCTTGTACAATGAAGATGAAATCAATGAAAAAGTAAATGAAAATGAGAAAGAGCTAAGCCTACCAGAAAAGTCAAACCAAACTCCAAATGAAGAACTTGACAACCAAACCTCTAGTAGCCCTGAACAATAACATAATGGAGAAACTGAACTTGACACACTTTGGAACACGAGCTTTGATGGCTCTTATGGCAAAGTTGGTTCAGGAGTTGGTGTTTGGATACACAACACCAATGAGGGTCATTCCTACAAATTATATTTTCAATGTACCAATAATATTGCCGAGTATGAGGCTCTTCTCTTAGGATTGCACTTTCTAAAAGACATAGGACCCAAGAAAATTTATGTTCAAGGAGATTCCGAGCTGATCATTAGACAAATCAAGGGTGAATATTCAGCCAAGAATCCTAGGCTAAGAGAATATAGGAATGTAGCCTTAGACCTCTTAAAAACTTTCGAGAAGTATGAACTTACTTCCATTCCTAGAGCTCAAAACAGTCTTGCCAATGAACTTTCCTTTGCTGCCAGCACTTGCCAAATACCCCATGCCAATGAACAATACACTGTAAAAGTCAAAAATAGGCCTACAGTACATGAAAACATAGATTACTGGAAGTGTTTGAGGGGGATAAATAAATTGATGATTTTCTGCAATCTAAGAATGAATTTGAAATACCAAAACCAAGCTTAGTGCATAAACAAGATTGCCCAAATGAAGAACAAACACCAAAAACAAAGCCATTTCCTAATGCTGATGTAAATACGCTAGGACACTTTCATGAGGCATAATTTTCTAGGGACCTGGATCAAAAAGACCTTGAGGTGTTATAATGAAAGGATAACTCATTACCAAGAGGTCTTACCCCTTTAGAAGATTTTTTTGACTTCAATGATGTTGCTAAGAAGACAAAAATAGAAACCACTGAAACTGATGTGGAAGAATGCAACATAGGCAGTATAGAAGAATCCAAAATGATCAAGTTGTCCAAAACTCTGCCACCTCAGATAAAATAGAAATACATAGAGTTGTTCAAAGAGTTTAAAGATATTTTTTCATGGTTTTATGAGGACTTGAAGTCCTATGACACAAACATTATTCAAAATAAGATTCCTATC
Source organism: Pinus albicaulis (assembly GCA_034641835.2). Lineage (NCBI taxonomy): Eukaryota > Viridiplantae > Streptophyta > Pinopsida > Pinales > Pinaceae > Pinus > Pinus albicaulis. The sequence goes on along the minus strand of CM076573.1, from coordinate 645,433,044 downwards.
AAGAAAACCCAGGGACCATTCAAGAAGAAACTGAGAAGAATAAACCCCCTCCTTGTACCTCTAGTTGAAAAGGAAACAAAGAAGATGTATGATGCTGGTATCATATTTCCTTTCAGGTACTTAGAATGTTTTTCAAACCTTGTATCAATAAGAAAGAAAACAAGGAAGTTTAGGCTATGCATAGACTTTAGAAACTTACACAAAGCCTCCCTGAAACACAACTATCCTTTACTTAAGATGTATTATATGCTATAAAGGGTGGCAGGTTCTAAAAATATGTCACTGCTTGATAGTTTTTCAGGTTACAATCAGATGATAGAACTTCCAACTGATCAGCACAAAATCACTTTCACAACACCTTGAGGTGCCTACATGTATGACAAGATGCCATTTGGGTTGATGAATGCGGGGTTACTTTTCAAAGACCCATGGACACTACTTTTTTTGAGGACTCAAGATACTTCATTATGATATACCTTGATGAAATCATTGTCTGTTTTAAAACTCATGAGGAATATCAAGTTCACCTAAGGAAGATCTTTGAAAGAGAAAAAGTGCTAAAGTGCTATTCAGGGAGAGAGGACAAAAGCAAACATGGCTGCAAGTTTGAAAATTTGTGGAAGGGTCCTTACACCATTCATTCATTTAGAGGTAAAAACACTTTCTTTTTACAAGAGATGGATGGAGTAGAGCTGTTTGGAGGTCCTGTCAATGGTAGGATGCTCAAAGACTATTTTTTTCAAATTTCCTAGTTTGAAGCTTTCATTCATTGTACATAACATTTTGATGAAAACTCAGAAAAACAAAAATACAAAAACAGAAAAAAAGAAGAAAAGAGGGCAGGAAAAATAATAGGTACAACCCCATACCAAAAAATAGTATTGCTGAAAGTGTGCAAGGCTAAATGCCACTACCTTTGAGAAAATTTCTTGTTTGGTCATCTAGCCTAATCATGACTAAACACATTCTAAATTTCTGCTGATAGGTTAGTGAAAGAAGACTTGTCAAATCATTTAAGCTTGACTTGTCAGTATATTATATTAGGAAAGATTGTTGGTTCTCAATGCTCAAATCTGAACCAAAAGAAAATGAGAGGGATGCATAAAAAATTTTGAATCACAACCCTCATGTTTTCTAGTTGATGATTGTAAAAAAATAATGTTTGTGTGTAGCTTGTCCAAATGCCACATCCCATGGAAAATCAGATTGCCTAATCCTAGTTTGATCATGTTTTGAATTTCATGTCAGTAGAATAGAGAATAAATTTTTCAAACATATTAATGTTGACAAATGAGTAGACTAGGTAGAGAACGAGAGAGTTCATTAGCTTAATCTAAACTCTTAGAAGCAATAAGGGTACAACTAGATAGTTTTTTATGCTTTCAAAATAAAAGAATGTCAAGGGTTTGCCAGTCCAAGTGCACCCAAAAGAAGAAAAAATGTTAGGAAAAATAAGATGGATAGGTAGAACTAAGATTGAAGCTATCATGTTTTCAGGTTTTATAAGATCATAGCTTCAATAAAATATCAGCAAATGAATGAAGAGAGATCCGCCAAGTACAAGCAAGGCACTGGTCTTCAAAACTCAGAAATTTGAGATCTGAGGTCCTGGACACCTCCTGAAAAGGAGCTGCCCTCCCCTAGTGGAGCCACTGTTAGTCATTAGTAATTTTTACTATCTGTATATGACTAAGTATTGGTTCTAGATTTCTAAAAATAAATCTCCCTGAATAGTGTGAGTTTTAGAAATCTCACTGCCTTCATTATCCTTATGGAAAACTTTTCACTATTATACCATTTAGCCTTTTCATGCTTACCCTACCACTCCTAAAAGACTCCTTATGGGCTTGTACCACTAATCTTCATCCATATTTCCTACCTGTGACCCCATCACTCTATTTTTTTTTCCTTACCCATAATACCACTCTGCAACTAGGATTACCTATGGCCTTTCCCTTCCCATGTGCACCAGGTTCCTCAAGCATAGATGGTCTGAAGACTATATCTGTAGGCTCTTTACATAAATCAAGTACATTGGATTTTGGATATTCAATACATCAATTTGTCAAATACTCTATTTTTACACTTGAAAATCCCAAACTAGATTTCAGTCAAAGACCAAGTCAAAGAACCCTCCCACTAGGTCATTAGGGTTTCATAGGTTGTAAAGTCATCATTGATGTTTTAAGCACTGTTTTTTCTGTGTTACAAACTGGCTTAGATGTAATAGAAGATTAGCACATGGTTATCCAATAAATATCATAAAATCTCCAAAGAGGACTGCTTTATCAAGTCCAAGTTTTGCAATAGGTAAATGTGAATTTTAACACTTCTGCAGGAGTGTTAAAATGACTATAAGCAGAAATTTGGTAAGGTAAGAGGCTTACTCCTCAATAAAGACATTCCTAGAAAGAAGAGGGAAAGCAATTTTTTTCAAGAAGGATCAGGTGTTTGAGCTTGATTGGCCCAGCAAAGTGTGAAACAGAGAATGCAAATGGCAGGCCAAACTCCATCAATGAAAGCTAAAGGATCTGGAAAATGTCATTGTTTGATCAGGAACAAATTGTCAAAAGGATTTTTTTCATGTCTAAATGATCAAATGATCAAATTAAACTTCATGATGCAGACATAAGAGGTTTTAAAACTACTGTGTGGATGAGATCACCAAGGTCTCAAAGTGAATTTTCGTTGCCTGACCCGACTCTCCTTTGCCTCCACACCCTGCAGACCCTCGACTCAACTCAGAAACACCTCCAAGATGCTATCAAGGGCTTATAAAGCATCTCTAAGTGGTAAGTAGATGTCGTACCTCCTCTCCAAGAATTTTTATGGCTTTTTAAGGAATGGAAACCCTAAGTGAAGACCTAAGTTTCATGCTAAAGGACACTAATTAAGCCTCCCTCATCTGCAAACAAGGAGATATCAATTAAAATAGAGAGTTGTATTGTTGAGAGGTTTCTCATTCACCTAGAACTCACTCCATTTTCCAAACCAGTCCTTTATACTACAAAACATTGACATTACATACCCCCATCATCTCAAATTATCATCATTACTAAGGTGTTTTCATAGTAGGGTTTGACATATTAGCTGGTTTGCATTCAGGTTATTTAGCCTCTCATTCTGCCCAATTTTACCCCTCACTCATTCATTCTCATCCCTCACTTGTAAAAGTTGTCCTTTTTCCATCACCACTCTATTACCCTCTTCCACATCCATTTCATAAGCAAAACTAGGGTTTTTCTCAAAAGCAGCAGTGATCAAAATGTTAAGGGAAGCTGACAGTGGTAGTGGTGAGGAAGGGCAGGTTCCAAGAAGGCATAAACATAGGGGTGGAAGAATAAATAGGTTTGAACCACTGAACACAATGGAGCCGATGGTCTCTCCCATAACTGTTTCATGTTTCTAGAATGTGGGGTCTTTTGATTTTTGTGAAAGGATAAAATAGGTGCAAAAACACCCTGAGATGACTAGGCTCTTCATCCTTAACCTACACTAGAAACAAGTCAATATATCAGGGGTAAACTTTGAACTATCTTCAAATACCATTACTATTGCCGCTAGGATACCTAGTGTGGGTGAAAATTGGTTCAAAAGGCTAGTTTGGATATGAGCTACTATGAGCCTTTCCCAAAACCTAGGTACAAATACAACTACAAGTCCATTTTTCCTTTCTCACATCTGCTGGAAAGATATGCCCCTTTGATGAGAATCATCATGCAATACTTTACATGTGAGGGAAGGTTCTCTATTCTTTACTCATATCACATCATATTACTCATGCACTTTACTAGGGTTAAGTTGTTGCATCTACCCTACTACCTTTATAGGAGTATTGACAAGATGTCCTATATTGTACAGAAGAGAGATTTCCCCCATCAGATGCAAAGCTTATTTCATCAATCTTTGGTTAAGATGGTTTTGATGCATGAGTTGCAGCAAAAGGGTATTACATGGGACTTTTTGATTACCCATGAAGTGTTCACCAACCCACAGCCCCATCCTCAGAAAAACATGCCTTCATCATCTCATCCTCCTATCCTTACTCCTCCATCATCCCCTGATGAGCATGTTTCACCATCTACACATGTTCCTTAACCTCAAGATAACCCTCCTTCATCACCCTCTCATAATGCATCAGACAATGAAGGAAGTGATAATGAGCAGTCAAGTGAAAATAAGGGAGAAGGTGATGATGAATCAAGAAAAAATGAAGAAAACAATGAAGAATACGAGGGCAATACAGAGGGCATTGAGGTTGATGATGACAGTGAGCATAGTGAGGGTCACAACAGTGAGACTCATAGTAATAAGTCAAACAACAGTAATGAGGAACAAAATGAAGAGACAAAAGTCAGTAATGAGGCAGAAAGCATGGAAGCAAAAGGAAATGATGATGATAATGATAGCAATGGCACCAAGATCCAAAATGTCAGTGAGGATTATAGTGGTGATGAAGGCAATGTAGAAACAAATGATGAAGAAAGTAGTGCAAAAGAGAAAAATGAAGATCAAAGCAGTGATGTCGGCATGGAAGAGAAAGAAAATGAGGCTGATTAAAACAGTCAAGAGCACAATGCAAATAACAGTGAGGAGGAAGGCAGTGAAGAACATGGCATTGAAACAAAGAGCAATGGTGACAGTCATGACAATGAAAGCGGTGAGAATACATAAGGTAGTGCAGAACACAATGAGGAAAAGAGCCATGATAATGACAGCCAAGCTAACATCAGTGAGGAAGAAATAAAAAGTAAAGAGGGAAACAGTGATGTTGAAACTAATGATGAAGCACCTAGCAGTCAAGATAATGAAATGAGCCATGATGGAAATAGGTTAGAGGAGGCAGATATCAGTACAGAAAACAGTGAAGAGGTAGAATATAGTGAAGAAAAGAGCATTGATGTCAGCATGGAGGATGTGAATGAAGAAAGCAACAAGGAAAATGAGGCTGATATCAGTGATGAAGCAGAAAGCATGGAGACATATGACAGCAGCCATGAAGGCAACCATGAAATCCATAATGATAGCAAGGATATCAATGATAACGACAGTCATGATGGAAGCCATAGTGAAGGCATTCAAATGATCAATATTGAACCTTTTCCTCTAACCTACCAAAGAGGAAAGAGGCATGTGTTTGCTGCCTCTAAAAGGCAAGGGACCATGCCCTCCACCTCAACTAAGCAACTTGACAAAGGCAAAGAGAAGGTCAGGGATGAAAAAGAAGAATATCAACATGAGATTGAGCAATAATTTGAACTCATCCATGTTGGCAGTGATGATGAATATGAGGCAAGGATCTCAAGAGTTCTACTCAAATGTAAGGATGCTCAAATCAAAGATCTGCAAGCCAACCTAGCTAGGGCTAGGAATGTCATCCAATATTATGAGACTGAAAACAAACAGCTAGAGGCTCAAAAGGAAATCTATGAATTTAGGGCAATCAGAGCCTGGAAAGAGGCTACAAGGACAAATATGAAGATAGATGAACTCTTGGGCACTTATGATGAGAGTGAAGATGAAGAGGGGAAATCTAGAAAAAGGCAAAGAACAATGGGTTTAAGGAAAGGCTTAGCCAAGGAGAGGGAACAAGAATCATCTTTGGCAGAGTAGCTCACTGCAAGTGAGCTACTTTTCATGGAGATAGAGTATGATCGGGAAAATTTGTTGGAAAGGGCTAATACACACTTGGAGCATCTGTTGGAGAAGGAAAATAGGGACCTTGAGCTACAAAGAAAAATGGCCAAGCACTATGCCTTGAGGAACAAAATTGCAAGGGTCAAGCTCAAAAGAGACCTTGCCAAAGGTCAAGCACTCAAGGAGGAAAAAATTAAATAAAATCTTAACCTCCTTGCTGATGCTTCTCTACAGGCATCCCAAAACCCATAAGCAAGACAATATCAAAATTTTGGCAACTTCTGACAATTTTGGTTTTTCACTATTTTTTAGGGCCAAGGACGCATCACCCTTCACGCTGCGCTTTTTCTTGGGACATAAATTGAATGAAAGATTTACATTTTTGGATTCATCAGGCCAAGGTAATCATGAACACAAAATTTCAGATCATTTGGAGCAGTTTTGGGCCTCCAAAAGGGTAAAAAACATGCACAATTTCACCATTCTCCCTATTTTTCAGAGCTGGCCCTGCGCCTTGAGAAGCCTTGGGAGATTTCGGTTTTTTATAGGAAACTGAATTCAAAATGGATTACCAAATGTATTTTTGGAAATTATACTTGATTCTCTTTCCATCGAGCTATCACGGAGCTCATTCTGACACCGGTAAGGCCTTCAAACTTCAGCTGCAAGGTGACCCATTTTTCTCATGCAGGCGCTGCGCCCTTGGACCTCACTGATGCGTCCTTGCACAAAAGTAAAAAAAACACACTAGAAGTTATTTTGGGAGTTATTAGGAGCCTAAATGTGAGTTTTCTTGTCAAATGTGGTTGAGAAGATATTTTTCATTTATTTCATTAGATATTTTGTGCCTTGGGCCTTACAAGGTCTCTTTGGACAAAAATGATATTTAGGAGTCATTAACGATGTCTAAAACCCTAGTTAGGGTTTTGGTCCTCCTTGCTTGTTAAATACAACATTGATGCCTCTTCGTATAGGTTGGATGGATGATTATTGAGAAGTAATATATATACTTTGACATTGAAGATAAATTGGCTCTGATTTGTGGATGGCTTGACTTGATTGACATTGGAGAAGGCTTACTTGCAGGATCCCTGAGCATAGTTAATTGTGATGTGTTCCTATTTAGTTCATGTTTTCTTGTGTTATCATTTTGTTCATATTTCTATTGCAGTAGGAAAGAAGTTTTAGGCTGAGAAATGTTGTTGAGAGGCACCTTAGCTCTATTGGTTCTTCACTGCTTCTATGTTTTCCTCTGCTAGGTCAGTCTAGAGAATTCTTAGTTGCTCTCTAAACCCACTTATGCTTGTTTATCTTAGAAATGATTCAATGAATAAAATGTCAAAGTGATTTTATGGCTAGCCCTGCTCTTTGATAATTAATTAAGCATTGTTCTTAAGGTCTTTACTTTGAAGTATTTCTACTTAGGTTTAGCTAAAAAGGTTTATGATTTTCCATGCCCTTTTGCTCATCTTAAAAAGTTGTTTTGGAGGTCTTAATAGCTTGATTGATGAAGTTAGGAGTTCCCTCTTCTTTGATCTCTGCTATATGTTTATCTTAAATTTTTTCTTAGATTGAAGGTGAAATCACTAGAACATTTTCAAGTTTCTTGCCTTCTATAGTTCACTGGATCGTTTTCTTAATGCTTACATGCTAGGGTTTGATAAAAAGAGTTATTGGTATGCCCTGTCTATGTAATATTCCAAAATTAGCATGTAGCTAATAAGAATATTGATTTTTTCTGTTTTCACTTAGGAGGAGAATAAATGGGTAAGGAGGCCCATACATTTTAGAAATGAGAATAAAATCCCTCATAGTGTGAAAAGGGATCATCATAGGAGCTGGATTCCACACCCTCATGTGTGAACAGGGTCATTTGCATGTGGACAAGGTCAAGTTTGACCAAGTCAACAACGTTGGGATAGGAGGTGGAGAACACTTTGAGAGACAACACAATGTGAATGGGAGGAAGATTATTTGGTGGAGGAAACCCTGATGAATGGGACCCATGGTGAGAGGGCTTTCACTTGTTTAAAAGGAGGGCAAGGCAGACATTTTTATTCATGTAAAGATATATTGATTTTTGGTCTACATGACTGATTTGCATTCTCCAACTATTTTGTTGAGTTTGTTGTGCTACTTAGCACAAGGTATTCATGTTTAGGAATTATTCTCCTTTCAAGAGAGGCCTCTTTAGGGATCTTGAACTACATTGCTCCACACTATGCTTGAGGCCAAGCACCAGTCTTTAGCTACAATGTTATTTCTGCAGAGAATAGTGCTATGTTGCAGAGTGTTGTAGTGGATTCTAAGTGAATACCTTGTTGTGTACAAATCTCAACCTAGAGCCTTCAAGGAGACTCTAGCTTTCCCTCAATTTATTCAATTGGAGGAAGAAAGGAGACCTTGCAGCACAAGGGGAATCAAGGGTAATAGGTTTCTATTGTCTACTTATGATGGGTCATCTACAGCAAGGGCCTGGGCAAGAAAACTTGATGCATTATTCCTACTACATCCAGTGGTAGAGAAAGAGGTTGTATAAATTGCAGCGCTGCACCTTGAGAGTGAGGCCAACATTTGGTGGTTCAGCCATTTGATTCATGCAAGAGTGCATACTTTTGCTGAGTTTACTCAAAGGTTGATTAGAAAGTTTGTCAACGAGAAATCAGAGGAGGAGAAGCCCTCACCACCATTTGAGGAGACTTGTACCAGCGCTTTCACAACCTTGGAGGAGCCGCCTTCCACATCAGCAGTTGGGGGAGCCAACACATTGGAAGAAAAAACTCTTGTAGCCATACAAGATTCTTCCAAATTTCACCGAGGTATGCCTAAGTTTCCAATTCCTATTCCTATTGTTTCTGCAAATCTTATGGAGGGATATGTACCATTGCATACTACTAATCTAGAGCAACAAAATTGCACTGCACTATGGAACCTTGACTTGATTAGGGAAGGGAGGAACCATCATCCTCATGTGCCTTTGTTGAGGTGCATACCACACTTGAGGTTTGGGTTTAAAAACTTTGAGGAAAAGATGAACCTTGTCCGAAGTAATTCCATGCAAAACCACATGTTCATATTTGAGTTGGAGTATGAGACAACCAATACATCATTGGAGAGATTAATAGCACTGTCACATAGCAGTAGTGAGGAGGTTTTTCCTCTAACACACATGGATCCTTATGGATTCAATATGGCCATTAGTGTGAGATCTTCTCTAGGAGATCTCCAAGGAGTTGCATTTGAACATCCCATGAAATGCAAAAGAAGAAATCTGATTTGGGAGGATGGTAGTCTTCATTGGAATGGTACCAAGGTGGGGAATGATAGGAGACAGCCACACAGGGATGAATGGAGGTGGATGGAGAGCAAGAAGCTGGAAAGCTACTTGCAAATTTATGATATTGGGCAGCAAGAGGCTTAGCTACATTGGCTACTCTTGAAAAAGCTTGGCCATCATGAGACATATCCTCTTTCAAAGGGTATGAAGGAGGAAGGAGCTTGGCATGATACTTGCATCATAGGGCAGCAAGGAGGATGGATGCATTGTATTGATATGACATTCTTCATATCAGTCATTATGTTTCCACTACATGATCTATATGATGGAGGTATTAGAAAGCAGAAAAAATTATTGTTGCTTGGGTTGTTATTGGGAGAGCATGGGCATATTTGCTCTTAGACTTGGCATGATGTTGTAGGAGTAGGAGATGGCACTATCATGGTGCAAAGGGGCTACTCCTTAGCCTTGATTGATGAAGAGATACTTCCACCTTGGAAGGAATTTCCTTTATGTAGCAACATTGTGAGGGATGTCTTTGACAATATGCATGTCAAAGAATGGAGATATGAGTTGGCAGGAGCCTATCTACATAGGCCACCAGTGCTATCACTTTGGAGCTAGGATTTATTGATAGAGTATTCCCAGGATCACTCCACATTTGATGCACTTGGTGAACAAGGAGGAGGTATGATTTATGGAGTAATGGATGGAGACATCCATTACCGAGGTGTGATATTCTTAACTTGGGTCTCCAAGAATAAGAGGCAGGATCTTCATGCAGCACATAGTACTTTTCTCTTCATAGGAGTATGTCATACCACTATGGAGAACTTATTCATGAATCCATATATCATCTTACTTCCAACACATGGTAAGAATTTTTCTTTTTCATACATGGATTATCTAACACAATGTTTGTATCCTCTTACCATTTATGTACAGTGCATTGCTCCACAAGAGGGCAAGCCTCTCATTAAGCTTGATGGTCACTTTTGGGCCAATTTTTATGATGGAGACAACCATCTCTTATGTAGCCTTCGGAAAATGTTTCATTATTCTTTTATGTATGCTCAGTTGATTCACCAAGCCAATTAATATTCACTAGTAGATGTGTTGACATACACAACTAGCTATTTTTCAAGAAACATCTTGCCATGTCATTTTTTGAAGCAGCAGTTAGAAAAACTACGTTGTAACCACTTGGGAGACTGTTGGTACCTTCCAGCAATATATGACACCTTTAGTAATCTTATAATTTGGATGACATATGATGATAATGTCCTTCCTATTCATCATATATGAGATGGTTTGGGCCAGCTTCATTCACAACGTTGGAGTAGAGATCTTTGAAGATATAGTCTTCATCTTGACTCTTAAGGGCAACATTATTGCAGCCCAGGATTAGCAAACACTCTACACTTATCATAAGTGGAGAGGAGGACAGCGTGGAGTAGGCTATATTGTTTAACATGTTCAGATTTTCAGCCCACCTACTTTGCTGGAGCCAAAGGTGGAGGACAATTTCTAGGAGTTTCCATGTTGGGAGGTGACTCATTTTACATGGATGATAGCTTGGGGATGGAGGATCCACATTGGAATAATCATTCCCAATACATTTCAGATACCATTCCTCAAAGAGACCTCTAGACAACACATTATTGCCTCCTTGAGTATTTCACTTACTCATGATGATAGCTATTTAGCTAACTTACATGCTTGGGAGGAGAAATGTGGAGATTCATTGATGAGACAACACATTATTTCATGGAGGAGTTCATCATATGTGGATGCTACAGGAGGAGGAGAGGAGACTTCTCAGTTCTATCCTTACATTTTCTTGAGGACAAGCAACATTTGGGACGATCAGACTGTAATATTCCAAAAATAGCGTGCAACTAATCGGAATATTGATTTTTGTTGTTTTCACTTAGGAGTAGAATAAATGGGTAAGGATGCCCATACATTTCAGAAATGAGAATAAAATCCCTCATAGTGTGAAAAGGGATCATCATAGGAGCTGGATTTTACACTCTCATGTGTGAATAGGGTCATTTGCATGTGCACAAGGTCAATTTTGACCAAGTCAACAACACTAGGATAGGAGGTGGAGAACACTTTGAGAGACAACACAGTGTGAATGGGAGGAAGATTATTTGGTGGAGGAAACCCTAACGAATGGGACCCATGGTGAGAGGGCTGTGTAGTCAATTTAGCATCCTAAATTGCTAACATAAATTATCAACCAGGGCTAGTAAACTGATGAAGTGTGGTGCACTATATGTGCTTAAGTGACCTCTTCCTTACTTCGTTGTATGTGTTTTTCTTATTGTTTTTGGGAACAGAACATTCTAATCTATGGATATCCTAGCTTGCAAATGAACATGAAATGTAACTCAAGACATTACAACTTAATCTGATTCATTTAGTTCGAGATTTGTTGGAAGAGCTTGTGAAAAAGATTAATTTTAATGCAATGAGGATCTTCTATCAACCTTAAAATGAAATGAAATGATGAGTCAACTAAATGTAACTTACCTAATTGAGTGCTCTAACCAAATTAACTAAATTAACATGTAACCAGTCTATTAAATTCATGTCCCATCTTGTTCATGATGAACATATTTTGAAGAGCTTTGTAAAACAGCCTCATTTCTATTGTCCACACCAACATAAACTCAAATCAACAATAATTAAAATCTAAGACAATTGCTGTATATTTCACTAATGTTATGATATTTTGGAAGAGCCAAGAGAAGACTAGCGCAGCCACTTAGTGTAAACAAAAATTAGGTTAAAATACAACTAAAATCTAAGACACCACAGCTACTTCTTACTCATTGTTATGATATTTTGGAAGAGCTTTGTAAGAGTAAGACTGGCTATGCCACTTAGTGTAAACAAGAAACTAAAACCTATAATACCACAGTTATGCCTTATTCATCATGAGGATATTTTGGAAGAGTTTATTAGAGTAAGTCTAACTGTGATAATTAACGAAAAGAATTGCAACAAAAATCTACAACACCACAGCTATGCCTTATTCATCGTAAGGATATTTTGGAAGAGTTTATTAGAGTAAGTATAGCTGTAATGATTAATGAAATCAACCTTATCTTTAATTTAACGCAAAACAGAATGTATAATTAACCCAACATATCACAACAAAAATCTCTTTCTATCTAATATTGATATGTTGGAAGAGCGTTTAAGAAAAAGAATGGTTGTAAAATAATGAGGATCTTTTAATCTAAAAAAACTAAAGTGCTGGTAACTCAAGATGTCACAATTAAATCCATTTCATGAATAAAGATATGTTGGAAGAGCTTTTAAGAAATGATTAACTATAACATCATGAGGATCTGTTAGCTAAACAAATAATGCAAGACATGAATTAAAAGCTAACAACACATAATTAAAAGCTACTTATCTAGAAAGCATGTAGAAGCCTCCTTGGATAGCAGGGGCCCTCTGCTACCAATTTGGTGTAATCCTTCTTCAGCTCCTTAAAATTGTAATCAAAACACCATCAAGGAACTTCTTTATTGAAAAACTCACAAATATACATCCCATTCCATCTTAAGCTTTGTTACAAAACACTCTCTATTCCTTTCTCTCCTTCTCCTATTTTTCACTATTTTTTCACTACTCATGATAGGAGAAAGCTTCTCCTATTTATACAAAATATGAGAAGTTATCTCATTAATGGGAGTCCATGAATCTCTCCCTCCATCTCTAGAGTTACAATCAAAATATGAAATGATAAGACACATGTCTTTCTAGAGTTTCAATACAACAAGGAAATGAGACACATATCCTCTTAGAGTTTCAATACAACAAGCAATGAGACACATGTCCTCATGATCCCATGATTCTTTCCACTCAAATTCGAATTTGTCCTTAGAGTGCCACATAAGGGTCTTCTAGAAATCTCCTTTTGATCTACACATGTCAACAATCTCAACCCACTTGTTAGGTATAAGCATATGCACATTATTTTCTAATTTTTAACCACAAATTCACTTAAAAAGGCTAAGAATTAATAAAGTTTGGAAAAACATAAATGTGGCCTAATGATAATGAAAGTGGGATGAATGTAGTGACATAGTAGTGAAATGGAGGTGAAATGGAGGTGATATAATGGACATAATAGTGAAAGTGTAATGGAAATGAATGACATTTTCAAGACCCAACATACCCCCCAACTGAAGTTATTACATGTCCTCATGCAATATATATTACATTAACTCTTTTGATCCTTGAGCTTTGGCTTAACTTTGCATGATATCATTTGATAACTTCATATTTCTGCAAAGTGTTTTACTTGAATTGCAACATGGTTGGTTCTTGTGTTACAACCAATTTTTTTTGTTGTTGTTGCATTCTATTTTGATCTTTGAACTTTGCATAATGATATTTTGATTATTTTGCAAAGTATATCTTTATTGGATTGCATGATGGTTGGTTCTTGTGTGACAACCATGATTTTGTTTGTATCCAATTTATCCTTTAAGCATTTTTTTTTTGAAAAGCCATTGTATGCTCATAATAACAATGTAATAGTTAATATATGTTGGAAGTATGTGGGCTCCTGAGTATGATATGGACATGGTAAGATATGAAGATGAATGTATTCCCCCCCCAACTGATGGTATTGACAATTTTATGAAATGATGAAGAGAAATGTTTTTCCAACAATTATCATTCTAGATTTTTATGGAATTCTATGGTCAAAAGTTAGAAAATGACGTACCTTAACTTACCCTTTGGAATGGATGAGTTGTATGTGTGGTGGCTGCAAAATTCTGATCATATTCTTCTTCAAGTGGCTAAACAAGAGGAGTCATGGATAAAGGGATAAGATGACTTTTTATTGCTCCTACTAAAACTTGTTGAATCTGCTCCAAAATGCTGAAAATAATAGTCTTCATGTCTTCAAAACTCATTGGAACAATTCCTACTATGTGAGAAGATTTTCTGATGTCGAACATAGTAGGAAATTCTTGACTTAGTGGCCATTAATGGATGTCACTAGTCAGCACGAGAACTCTCACCATTGATGACAATGAGAGTCAATATGCCCAAACACATCTTGCTAGGTATGAATGATTTTGCCGATGTCAAGTCACCTAAAAGATCTAACGAACAAGGGAAATTAATGTATTCCCATTGTTTGTCAGCATGAGAACTTGCCATTAAGGCATGCAAGCCTCAAGGTGTTTTTACAAAGAACTTAGACTCAAAGGACTATGGACTCAATAATTTGCATTGAAGCAGGGCTTATTTGCAAAATGAAAATGACAAGAAATGGAAGATGAAAATGGAAGATGGCAATGGAGAGTAGAAATGGCAATGGGCAATAAGCATGTGAATGAGCCTCTTGCTTTTATTTGTGGGTTATGAATGGACAAAAGGAAATGGAAAGTGGATGTGAATGTAAATGGAAATAATGAAGTGAAATGAGGTGAATGGTTTATTATGAAGTATGGATGTGATGGAGACAATAGTATTTTAAAGTTTTTCAAGTGTTTGGATCTGATTTTGCATCAGCATATTTCCTCTTTGTTGTTGATCATCCTCTTATGAAATAAATTGGTCTCTTAAAGAGACACCATTCTCTTGTAGTCATTTGTCCTTCCTCCTGGAACCTGCAAAAAAAACTAATACTTCTTCTGCAATGGAATGTAAGATTATCAAAGGAGAGAGGTGATCAATTTCTCTAGTTATGATATTTACACACAAAATTAAGAATTTGTATTAATGAAACAAGTTCTCAAAGGAAAAATCAAAAGAATTTATACATGTTTTGGAATTAGTGCCTCAAGTTGAATGTTGCTTCTTTTCAGCAATTTATTTCATTATTTACCATTTCAAACTCTAATGATGGATTTCTTATTGTGTAGATCTTGTTGAGACCTTTCCAACGATACTTGAATCATTAAAATCTGATTTTGTATGAGAAAGTTAGGCTGATTTGAACAATGAGGTTTTTTCTGCTGTGGAATTGGACTTTAGCTGCAGAATGTGGACAGTTTCTGTAGCTAAAAATCTTGAATAAAAAGTTAGCCATTCATCTTTTATCATCAGTCCAAAATTTAATTAATACCTTCAGAAAAATGAGCAAATAACTTATTCATTTCATTGATTCAAAATTATTAATTTTTTATTTTTATTTTTTAATAACAAAATTGAAAAAGAGAAATGCAATTTTTTTTTTTTTTTTTTTAAATAATAAAATTGAAAAATACATTTTTTTTATTTATTTTTATTTTTTTTAATATTATATATGTTACATTTAAAAAAAATATATATATACAGATATAATTTTATTAAACAAAACAATTTATTAAATAAGAAAATTAAAAATAAAAACTAAAACATGAATGCCATTATTAAAAGAACATAACGCTCTGCAAATGCCATCTCCATAATGTCTCCAAGTTTTTTTTCTCTACAAATGAGCACAATAAGTAAACAATAAACATAGGCCATGTCCCCAATCACCAAACATAACAGCAAACAAAAATGAAGGGTGCCAGCATCAACAATTTCTTGGAAAGCGCCAGTTGGAAAATTTTAGTGGAGGTTTGTTGTTGATTGACTTCAATAGAATTTGTATTCAACTTAGATTCTTCCTGGAGATCAAGAAACCGAATTATGGGTGAAATGAATGCAGAGTGCCGTTCTCAAACTCTCCACTGTACAAAACCGTTTTTCCTCACGCGGCAGGCAAAAATGGGCTTCAAAGAACCGCGAAATTCTCCCAGACCGCCACGAATTTCGTAAAACGATTTCTGGGTTATCTAATTGACCCTATTGGTGAAAAAACCCATGTCATGGATTTTTTACATTCATCCTCAATCGATCAGAAAATTCGTTTCAAATTGACGTGTCAAATAAAATTGCGTTTCCGGAGATGCTCTGGCAAAAATCGTTTTCTAGTTAGTTCTGTAACTTTTGGACTTTAAATCTTGGAACCTTCACCTGAGGGCTTGTTTGTATTACTGCTGCTAGTAGTCTTCGCTACATTACTTGCAATGAATGATGATTGAATACTATCTCGTAATTTCAACAGCTCATCCACAGTTTGTTTTTCTTGTGCGTATCTGTTCGTGACATGGAAAAAAGAGTACGAATATGTAACAGGCCGTTCTTCATCTTTTTGTGCAGGTTCTGGGAAGCCTTATTTCTTGAGCCCATGGGAAATGGGCCCCTTCAAATGACATGCTGCTATGATCATAATCAAAATATCCACCTGGATTACAAGTTTTCGCTGGTTCAAAATTTACAGCATTGCCATAAGCAGCAGACATCAAATTGCTCATCTCTGAATAATTGTGACTACAGAACTCACAAGAGCACGATTTCTGCAAAGTTTGGTTTAAATTGTTATTCTCAGAAAACTGGACTGTGCATGTATTTGAATTGTTTTGAAATGGGGCACTGGGTTTTGAGAACTCAGAGTCACCATACTCCATATCATCGTATTCACATATTGTCATATCTGATTTGCCGAAACCATTCAAAGAGGCTTTTACTTTCCTGTTTATATTGTGACTCTTTAATAAATCAGGATTTGCTGAATATGAGGACGTTACCTTACAATTTGTATTGAAACCCTCTAACAACAAAGCAGGTTTTTTTTTCAAAATGCCATGGCCATTTCATTGATTTTTATTTATGTTTGGTTGTTTATTGATTTGTTATTGTTTTGTTTTTGTTTTTTATTTGTTTTTGTTAATAAAATTACATATCTTGTATTTTCAAAAATTAAAAATATACATATGTATTTTACTAAACAAAATAATTTATTCAATTTTTTTTTTTTTTTTTTTTTTTTATTTTTAAATGATTTGTTATTAAAATTATATATATATTTTCAAAAATTTTAAAAATACACATATGTATTTTCGTAAACAAAACAATTAAAAAAATATATTTTTTTTTCATTTTTTTATAATTGATTTGTTTAATAAAATTATGTATGTTAAATTTTCAAAAATTTAAAAATACACATATATATTTTTGAGAGTGCAAGCTTCTGTGATCCATAACATATTAGATTAAAAATCTTTCGGGAAATCACATGAGAATTTTGGAACCGACGCGTTTCGAACTACCAACTGTAGTTCATCATCAGGATCATCAGGAACATTATCCTGATGATGAACTACAGTTGGTAGTTCGAAACGCGTCGGTTCCAAAATTCTCATGTGATTTCCCGAAAGATTTTTAATCTAACATATATATTTTATTAAACAAAACAATGTATTGGAATTTTTTTCATTTTTAAAAAAAAAAAAATTTAAATTTTTTTTTTAAAATCAAATAAAATGATGAAAACAATATATATATTTTTTTTATTGAATCAATTGAAATGATGAAGTTTATTTTGTCTCCCTTTTTTCTTTTTTTCTTTTTTTTCTTTTTTTTACATAACAATTCTTTTTTTCTGATCCTCCAGATCACACAAAGTGCAGGAGGAGAGCATACTCAAGAATTAATAATTTTTTTTTTTTTTAAGATGTAAGAAATAAGGTCTCCTAATTACACTTCCCCGGCAACGACGCCAAAATGTGTAGTCAATTTAGCGTCTTAAATTGCAAACATAAATTATCAACCAGGGCTAGTAAACTGATGAAGTGTGGTGCACTATATGTGCTTAAGTGACCTCTTCCTTACTTCGTTGTATGTGTTTTTCTTATTGTTTTTTGGAACAGAACATTCTAATATATGGATATCCTAGCTTGCAAATGAACATGAAATATAACTCAAGACATTACAACTTAATCTGATTCATTTAGTTCGAGATTTGTTAGAAGAGCTTGTGAAAAAGATTAATTTTAATGCAATGAGGATCTTCTATCAAACTTATAAAATGAAATGACAGAGCTGAAATAAATGTAATCTAGCTCCGGAGTGCTCTAACTAAATTAAGGTGCAACTAGTCTATGGAATTCTACAGCCCATCTTGTTCATGATGAATGATATTTTGGAAGAGTTTGTAAAACAGTCCTGGCTGTATTGTCCAATGCAATTGAACATAAACTGAAAGCAAATACAATTAAAATCTAAGACACCACATCTATTTCTTACTCATTGTTATGATATTTTGGAAGAGCTTGTAAGAGTAAGACTGGCTATGCCACTTAGTGTAAACAGAAATTCAAAAGCAAATGCAACTAAAATCTAAGACACCACAGCTATCTCTTATTCGTTGTTCATGATGTTTTGGAAGAGTTTGTTTGAGTAAGACCGGCTGTGACACTTAGTGTAAACAAGCAACTAAAACCTACAATACCGCAGCTATGACTTATTCATCATGATGATATTTTGGAAGAGTTTATTAGAGTAAGTCTAACTATGATAATTAACGAAAGGAATTGCAATTAAAATCTACAACACTACAACTATGCCTTATTCATCGTAATGATATTTTGGAAGAGTTTATTAGAGTAAGTATAGTTGTAATGACTAATGAAATCAACTATCTTTTAATCTAATTGCAAAACAGGAAATGCTAATTAACTGAACATAATACAACCAAATCTTTTTCATCTAATATTGATATGTTGGAAGAGCGTTTAAGAAAAAGAATGGTTGTAAAATAATGAGGAGCTTTTAATCTAAAAAAACTAAAGTACCGGTAACTCAAGATGTCACAATTAAATCCATTTCATGAATAAAGATATGTTGGAAGAACTTTTAAGAAATGATTAGCTATAACATCATGAGGATCTGTTAGCTAAACAAATAATGCAAGACATGAATTAAAAGCTAACAACACAAAATTAAAAGCTACTTATCTAGAAAACATGTAGAAGCCTCCTTGGATAGCAGGGGCCCTCTGCTACCAATTTGGTGAAGTCCTTCAGCTCCTTAAAGTTGTAATCAAAACAGCATCAAAGAACTGAATTTCTCTATTAAAAAGAACTCACAAATCTACATCCCATTCCATCTTGAACTTTGTTACAAAAGACTCTCTATTCCTTTCTCCTATTCTCCTACTTTTTCATTACTTCCTCATTACCTATGATAGGAGAAAGCTTCTCCTATTTATACAAAATATGAGGATTCATCTCATTAATGGGAGTCCATGAATCTCTCCCTCCATTTCTAGAGTTACAATCAAAATAGGAAATGATAAGACACATGTCTTTCTAGAGTTTCAACACAACTAAGAAATGAGACACATATCCTCTTAGAGTTTCAATACAATAAGGAAATGAGACACATATCCTCATGATCCCATGATCTTCTCCAACCAAATTCGAATTTGTCCTTAGAGTGCCACATAAGGGTCTTCTAGAAGTCTCCTTTTGATCTACACATGTCAACAATCTCAACCCACTTGTTAGGTATCAGCATATGCACATTATTTTCTAATTTTTAACCACAAATTCACTTAAAAAGGCTAAGAATTAATAAAGTTTGGAAAAACATAAATGTGGCCCAATGATAATGAAAGTGGGATGAATGTAGTGACATAGTAGTGAAATGGAGGTGAAATGGAGGTGATATAATGGACATAATAGTGTAAGTGTAATGGAAATGAATGACATTTTCAAGACCCAACAAGGGCTTTCACTTGTTTAAAAGGAGGGAAAGGCAACCATTGTTATTCATGTTAAGATATATTGATTTTGGTCTACATGACTAATTTGCATTCTCCAACTATTTGGTTGAGTTTGTTGTGCTACTTAGCACAAGGTATTCATGTTTAGGAATTCTTCTCCTTTCAAGAGAGGCCTCTTGAGGGATATTGTACTACATTGCTCCACATCTAGGATTGAGGCCAAGCACCATTCTTCAGCTACAACATTATTTCTGTAGAGAATAGTGATGCGTTGCAGAGTGTTGCAGTGGAGGTTTCATAATACCACTTCTGGGGTTTGTTTCTCAGTAGAGGGAGCTTTCCTTCTCTTGAGAGATCACCTAGGAGGATTTCTGAGCTCATTTAAGATCTTGGCACTTGGACAAAGTACTCGTCATGACCTATAGTGTAGTCCCTTGTAGGAACTACGTCATTTCTTGCAAGTATTGCAGTGTGAGGGTCAAACCCCTCAATCTTGAGCTAGATTCTTAGGGAAAGGGCCAACCCTTCTCCCGAAAAGCCTGTAAGAAGGATCCTTCCTCATTCATTGTATTATTTAGCTGTATGTATGTAGAGCTTTAGTTATACTACGTTATTTCAGATCCAGATCTACAGATCTAACATTTTGTACTTGTGCTTCCATGAACCCTCACTGGGTTATCTTTATAATGTGTAAAAGGGCTAGATCTCCAATTTTATTTATGCTTTGAGTAATAAAACTACAGATCTGTTATTTATACCATATTGTATCAGAAACCCTTATAAAATTATGTTGTGCATGCTTTATAAAATTATGCATAGATCAAGCCATGGGATTTGGGCATTTTTAAGCCATATTGGGACCGGGAGATCTGTTTAAACCATCGGAAGGGATTTTTTTTTGAATTTTTTCTAGACATAAGTCCCATAATACATGATCTAAGGGATCCCAGCGTTATTTATTCCTATTGTAACGTAATTCTCTGGGAATAACGTTTTTAGGGAATATATTACTATATTTCCCCTCTTTTGGCTGATAAAATGGATCATATTTCTTGCTGTTGTACATGTAATTGATGACTATGTGTTCAAAAAACATTTTATGAGCTGATTTTTCAATTCTATTCCAAGTTTATGTTGATGTATTGCTGCAGCTCCATTCTGGGATATTATAAGATATTCCCAATATTGCTAATTTTCCCTATTTTGGGATATTACAGTCTTTGATTATTTCTTGATACTTATTAATCATAAAGGCCATTCTTGTCAATGTATTTTTTGAAGGATTTTTAACTGCCCTTCTGCACCTACTATGTTCACAATTTGTTGCTCACCTCATTCACATAGGCCTTTAGATCTATTTGACTTTGTTAGATTTTCCCTGTGATACACCCTTGTCCTACTATTAAACTTTTAAAGAACTTTGTAGAATCCATAGCCCAATGGTCTGAACCTCTTTTACTCTATATATTATGCTTGATAAACTACCTACCCAAACAACCAAACAAACAAACCCTAAACCTAATAACTAGCCTAATATCAAAACCCTAAAAACTATCAATTTACATCCTTTACACAACATAGAGAGAACCCTCTCTAAGTCAAGGAAGGATAGGTACTAGGACTCCAAAGAATGGTTTGATGTTACCCTTGTTCATTTGGTCCTTCCCAATCTACCAAATTATGAGGACCTAACAATGTCAATCATGGAATCAAGGTCACTTGTTTGGGCAGAGATCATAGTAGAGGTTAATCTGCATTGGGACCTCCTCGTATTGGTAAATGATAAGAAGATCATGATTCATGAGTTCAAAACTCAATTTTAGGCTAGGCATAGGGAAGGGGAAGAAAATGAAACAATGGCAAAGAAGTACATTAGGTATCTCAATGAACTCCCCCCTAAAGAATTGCGGGCACAGGGAATGCTTGACCATTTTAGGATAGCTATGGAGGTCGGCAGAGTAATTGAAAAATAAAATGCACACGTGAATGCACTGGGGTGTTTAGCGCTGGTATCAAAGGGAGTAGAGAAGTTTGACCAAGAGTGGGGCAAGCTAGTAGAAGCTAGCCTCCCACCATGCTGGGATCCACAGTCAGGCACATTATTTCCACTAATGGACTACGATCAGAAAATGTTAGAAATCATGTGCAATGCAGACATATGATTGGAGAAAACAACCTAGATAAAGGCGAATACCATAATAGTTGCACTACGCAAGGAATTATTCCTCCTCTGTCAGGTGAAGAAATTCTTGGCCGTCTGCATGGATTATACAGAGCTGACTCAGATGCAGTCTCTGTTCGAGACCTATAACACAATGCTATCAACTAGGGAAACTTTGTGGAAAAAGTGTTGTGAGTATGTGAATCTGCTAGTCTCTTCTACTTCACAGTAGCTACCACCTCCACCTCATCCACTCGGGTCCTCTTCATCTTCGGTTCGCTCTCGTCGTGCAGAAGGATTGGGCAATCCCCGACTAATCAAATGATGGATATCATGACTTGGCCCAACTGGGCCTGTTTTTAATTTTTTCTTTTCTCATCATCTGTGTAATGTAAAAATGGGTGAAATCTTGATTTCACCCTACGCACTCTCTATATTTCCTATGTTATGTTATGTTCTTGTTACAATCTGTGTCGGACCATACTGTTTAAGATGAGATGTTGTTATGCCTCATCATTTTTTATTAGGATTGGAAACTACCATATCACCAGAGAATATTTTGTATTGAAAATATCTAGTCTAAATGTCCATGAAAAACACTATAAAAGACCAAACCACAGACTAAGTAAAGGTTCTGAATTTTCTAGTAGAAGAAGGTGTAGTCTGCGTATCATATTTTGTAAGTTTTAGGTTTTTCTCTCAATTTATATCTGAATAGCCATTTTTAAGAATAATATAACCTCTATATGTTGCAATGATGGATTCCTAATGAAATGTATGAACAATATGTAAATGCTCAATGTGTTATGTGTTTGTTCAGCTTAATGTTCATTTCACTCATATTTTCCTGCTCATTATCGTCGCTTTCAGAATGCAGGTGTTCTATGAGTTATGTATGAATTTATCTTCCAATGGTACTCATATCATGATTTACAGTAGCACCTTAAATATAGATCAAGGCACGATTTATATTTCAAGTTCTCTTTTCATATCATTTTCCTCTAAGGTATTATAAAGGGTGGATTTTTAAGCCCACCTCATTTTGACTATCCTACTCTTTCCACATAGTTTTTCATCCTGATTAACGTTTATAACTGTTCATTATTTTCACATTCGACCCTATTTGCAATAGATGTATTTCATGACTGCTACAAGCCCATTATGAGCAGGCCTTTCTCTCCACAATCAAAATTCTCAGCTACTACTTTTTCTCTCTCTGAGATCCAGGACCACCTTTCAAATATCTCAATCCATTTGTTATTAGGAGGTTCCCTTTACAAGCATGTAGAACAACTTGAATAACCTACTGTCATAATATGTCCTAGGCAGTGGTATTTGGAAACTCAAGGCTGTCTCTAGGAGTGACAATATATGGCACCATCATGGTGCAAGGAGACCACTCCATGGCTTTGGAGAATCAGAAGATACTTCCACATTGGAAGGAATCTTCCATATTTGGTAGAAGTTGGTGGCCACACATTCTTACATTGGCAAAACTTAGAAATTTTTTCATGGGTGATAGTTTTTCAAGGAAGGCTACCCTTCAAAAACTTCCACCCTCTCTAGAGCATGAGCAGCTGCAGGAGGAGTAGCAAAGGCAAGATTGCAACATTTCGGTGTATGAATTTGGCACGAGAGATGTCAAAGAAGAGAGAAATAATATGACAGGTGCTTTACATGATATATCGGTAGCGCTATCATTATTGAGTATTGACCCTTATTGGAGATTCCAGCTATTAGTGGAATACTCCAAGGATCTCTTTTCATGTAGAGTGCTTGATGACCAGTTACTTGATGGAAGATATGCAATGATAGATGAGGTTATCTATTTTTAGAGTAGAGTCTTCTTGACTAGAGCCTCTAGGATCAAGGAGAAGCTACTAGATGCAACATATGAAGGGTTTCTCTCCAAACCCACTAGTTTTATAAGAGCATACTGTACTGTCCTGGCGGGATTCTTGGGAAGGCCTCAAAGAGGAGTTGCACCATCATATGAGGAGATGCATGGATTATTTGGAGGATGAACAGAGACATGACTCATTGGCAGAGTTATCACAACCACTTCTTTTCTCATTGGGAGTGAGAGGAGGACCATCTATGAGCCACCTTACTAGATTGAACCAAGTACATGGTAAATATGGTATTTCTATACATCATGATTTATTTACTATGTATTTTCAATTCCTTACCATCCATGTGCAGGGCATTGCTCTAAGAGGGGGCACTCTTTCTTCTAGACTTCATGGTCTACTTGAGGCCATAAGTAGCATTGATGATGGCCACTCCCTAGGAGATCTTGGGGAGATGATATCTTATGCAGGGTATGCTCAATTTTTACCATACACCATACACCTTCTCCAAGCTTGTGAGGAGATTGGGGCAGCAAACAAGTGGTTGGGAAACCACTCATCATTCCATATTCTAATGTAGTTAGGAGTAAAACTGCGTTGGTTGCACTTGAGGGACAATTATCCTTCTCCATTACTACACATGATAGCTAGCATGACTTTGATTGTGATCCCATATGTTGATGATGTTCTTATTATTTTTGGGGACATTATTGGAGGCCCGATGACACATTGGTTGGATGTGTCCATTGGGGATGAAACTTCCCACACTTATTCATGCTTCAAGGGATGGCTGCTACATTATATCACTTGTTTCCTTATGAAGGGAGCCATATGATTTGTTAGGTCTCTGTAGTTTGCAATATTGGAAAACACAAACGCTACAGAGCCTACATCAAAACCACTTTGGAATCTAAGGATCTAGCCCTCCTAGATTCAGAGATGGATATCTCTATATATGTGTTTTCAAAGATACGATCTTTAAGGCTTTTAAATATGATTTTAGGCCAGTTATTAAGAACAAGGGTTTTGTTTGTTTTGGTTGAGATGAACCTCATCAAAATGAAGGAAGTCTTTATGAGGGGTAAAGGTATAAGTTGGTGGAAAACGGTTCAGCTGATAAGACAAGCAAGAGACAGCATCAATCCATTGGGCTATGGAGTCATAAGAGGGTTTAATTGAACAACGAGGTTCAAGAGTGGTCCATGGGGCAAGTCATCTATGTAAAAGGATCTCTTTAAGTTGATTTTATGGAATGAAATAGTAAGAAATGAAGTGAAGGAAGTAAAACACATGAAGAAACAAAGAACAACCTAAGATCAGGTAAGTACTTTTAAACTAGCTTGCTTTGACATGCACTTGAGGGAAAAACACAAAATTAATCTAAGATCAGGTAAGTACTTTGAAACTAGCCTGCTTTTGATGTACTTTCAAGAGAAAACATTAAAAACAAAGAATGGCTTAAGATCAAGTAAAGACTTTTAACTTAGCCTGCTTTCAACATATTCTCAAAGGAAAAAACATTCATGATGAACATAACAAGTAGTCTAAGATCAGGTAAGTACTTTTAAAATAGCCTGCTTTCAACATACTCTTAAGGGAAATTTTCAAAGCAACTGTTGGAGATAAACTAGAGGACAGGGCTAACCATAAACTTCTCTAGCTCAACTTTAATTAGAAGGCTTCTCAAGAACATTTAAAGACAATATCTCAAGTTGTACTCAGGAAATGTGGGCTTACCAACACTTCATTAGTTATACTCTATTGAATTACCTTCAAATTAATCAATCAACAGAAAACATAAAGGATAAATATTTATCAGTGAGATTTAGGGTACTTCAAAAGTAAATCCTAATCTATATTTGTTGTTCTTTATTAGAGAATAGTGAACAGAATGAAAACATAAAGAAAAATGACAATTACAGTGAGAAAAACATCACCATTGACATAGACCAAGATCCCATGAATCAACTTGTGTATTTGATGTTCAAACCAATTACAATCTTCAAGTCCAGTGAGTCTTTATAGTTTCAAACTTCTCATCTCAAATTGAAGAGTATTCAAAGACCAACCTCTATACTGTCTTTTAGAGAAGTATTTATAGAAGAAATGAGGAGGTGGAGTGAAAGAAAGGTCTATCTGTTCAATTAATGCAGAGCAAAAGCTTCTTGGCCTTTGAAGGGAAAAATGGAGAAGTACTCAAATGTTTTAACTCTGTAAATTGATTATTGCATTAAATTTCACCAACCTAAGTCACTTTTGTTGACTTTAGGGGCTTTTTGGTAGGCTGGCCATTAATTCTAAGTTGTCTTTGACAAAATATCTTTGACTGTGTATTCATTGTGTATTCTTTTGAGGAAATAAGCCTGTGGGTGGCAGTTTTTTGCTTTAATTGCCTCACTAATGTGGCATTTGGAGGCTTCTTAGTTTATTTGTCGACTTGTGTGGCTTTAAACACTTATTTAACTCTGATACTGTGCATTAATGCTTTATAATCGTTTTCAGGCCTTTAACCTTTTCCTGCTGACAGTTTAACTGATAAATATCCCTTTTTCACTAAATTAGGCTTTGGTGCTTTAAGCCTGTTATTTTAACTGTAGGGTTCTATTTGAATAACCCATGTTGATGAAACATGGATTAAAACTTGAATGTACACCCTAAAAGCTTTATTCAACAACACTTTTGACTTCGGAGGTGATAATCTTTGGTTGTGCTCCTTATTGAACCATGAGAAGGCTACTGGCCTAAAAAACCATCATAATAACCTACAAAAACCAAAAATTTATTATAAAATCCCCCAAGGGAGGGAAATACTGCATGCATAGGCTATCGGAGGCAGAGGAGCAGTGCAGAGGGGGTGAAAAAAGCAAGCAGAAAGGTTTAATGAAGAAAATCAGTGAAAATCTGGTTTTAAAACTGCATATGGCACGAAAAAGGGAAAAGAGGTTTTCAAAATACCGTTGGGTGGTTTTCACGTGACCCTCAGGTGGTAAATGGTTTTTCCCAAAGGGAACGTGATCCAATTGTATCGTGCCACGTGGCATTTTCAATACCGCCGGTATCGCGTGATTTTGGAGTGTTAAACTTCGAACAGCGAAATCGCGCGACATGCGATGACAACCGTCAGATGAAGGGGAAGAGATTTGACGGTGTGGATCGGGCATGATAAGAAAGGTATGCAGGTGGGAGCTCTGGTGGGAGACAGGTGGCAGCCTGTGATCGGATGGGCGCTTTATGCGGTGGATGGTAGGCCCCGACGGAGTTGGGTTGTTGGGTTTGATGAGAACCGTTGGATTAAAATAAATCAACAACAGATATTGGTGAGGAGGGTGATAGATAGAAAGGTTTCGGGAGATCATAGGGTGAAACGTGGGCGGTCAAATCCTATGGATCTACGGTGTAGATCTCATCAGGATATCGTTATCGGAGCGGGAAAAATATAAAGAAAAGGCAGGTCCTTCATGGAAATGCCGATGTGATGGGGGTTTAGCATAGGCGCTGGGGTATGGTCACATGGAGGGGTATGTGACCAAGGGCCAAGGGAAGGAGGGCTTATCGCATCAGCATATTGCATCAGGGGAAGCAAAAGAAATGGGAGATGAGAAGCAGTAAGGGACGATGTGATGTAACATGTCGTGATGCGATAAGCGCTAGGATCAAGTCACGAGGTTCAGGCATATGAAGGAGAAAGAGCTGGGGGCTAAGCCTAAAGGGGCTAAAGCCTGTTTGTTAATAAAAAGGCGGAATAATAGGGTTTTATGTGTTTTCAATGGATTTTTGGGGTTTTTCCAGTTCCGATAGAGTGAAAAATGAAGGGTTTTAAACCATTAAAAGGATTTATAGGTTTTTTTTTTTAATGGATTTTGAATGTTTTTAGCGGGGAATGGAGGGTAAATGGAAAAGAGAAAGGAGATTTTTTAGAGGAAAATGGAGGGTAAAAAGGGCCACAATGAGTGAATGAAATGATGAAAAGGGGCTGTTTAGGAAATAGTTTTGAAGGGAATAACAGATTTCTTGCTGGATTTTTGGAGGGAACCGCAGGCTTTTAAGCACAGTAGTTTAGGAACAGCAATTAGGGAACAACAACTATTAAGGAACAACACTTTTTAAGGAACAGCACTACTAGGGAACAACAGACTTCAAGAATGAGTAATTTTCCATGAAAATGATCTCTTGAAGGCTCAAGGCCTGTTTTATCCATCATTTTCTCATGAAAAAATTTACTGATGGCTAACATGATTGAATTACATCTTTGGGAGGATCTTCTCATAAGGGAGGAGCTTTTCTATGAATTACCATTCTAGAGGGTGATTCATTTTATATGGATAATAGCTTGGAGGTTGGATCTTCACATGGGAATCAAGGTTCCCTACATTTTTCTGATCTATCCTTGTAGTTGCTTAAGGACAAGAAACATTTGGGAGGGGAGGATTGTAATATTCCTAAAATAGCATGTAGCTAATTGGAATATTAAAATCTAATTTTCTTCTTAGTTAGAACAATTAGAGTGTAGGGAGACCCATAAATATCCTTATTATGAATAAAACCACTCTTAATGTGAATGAAGGGCATCAAAAGAGCTGGATAAAGCTCCCCTATGTGTGAACAAGGGAGGAAGCATGTGGACTAGGTCAAATTTGACCAAATCAATAGCGCTAGTATGGAAGTAGTGGACATTCAATGAGGGACAACGTAGTTTTGGAGGGAGATCCTTTGCATGGAAGTAGTGCCTTTAATTAGTGGGGCCAAGCGTGAGGAAGCTCACCAAGAATATAAGGAAGAGGATGGAAGCCATGTTGAGATATGTTTTAGATTGTTATTTGATGTGGTCTGTTAAGAATTTGAGCTCTTTTTGGCTGTTTAACTAAGATTGCAGTGTTGTTTAGCACAGGGTGCTCCCGAGTGGGAATCCCACCTCTATCCTTGAGTGACCTCAAAGAAAGAGAATTTGTACTATATTTCCACATTCTGACATTTGGCCAAGATTCAGATTTCTTCTACAGTGCAGATTCTGTTTAGATATGTGCTGAGTTGCAGGGTGTAACAATGGAGGGTTTCTTTGGGCCATTTCTAAGCTTGTCTTCACTGGAGGAAGCTTTCTTTCCATTGGGAGATCAGTAAAGAAGGTCCTTGTGCTTAATTTCATATTTTGGCATCAGTCCAAGGCAACATAATCCCCTACAGCACAGTTCTAGTCCATGACTGTGTCATTTTAGTGAGTTGTTGCAGGGGTGAGTTCAGTGCTCCATTTGGAGTGTTTGCTTTCCATTGAAGGGATGAACCCTTCATTGAGAGAGTCTATTGGAGGATTTATTTTCATATCTACATCAGATTTAGACACCTCCTTCTATGTGCTTCAGTTGCAGTGAATCTCCAGCCCTAGGGCTTTATATATACCATTTATATTTTGTGCATTTCCTAAAACCCTTCCTAGTTGTCTTGGAAAAGTGTTGGGGAGCATAGATCTCCATTTTTCGCCTTGTTTGAGCATTGTAATAAAAGATACATATATTTACACTTTCCAGCTGCAGTATTAGTCCCTAAAATTGTATTGTACTTGCTTCAATGTTTGTGTAGTAGTGGTATTACATGTATTGGTGCTTTTAGGCATTGGGGCTTCTCTTGCCTAGCTTGAGGGACTGGATCCCCAAGATATTGTACTTATTTATTGCTTTTATACATAATACCATGGATCTATCTTTTGGCTCATATGTAATGTGTTAATGCTTGCTACTATTTCCATTATTCTGCACTATGTTCCTACTTTTCCCATTTCGGAATATTACATTTCATTACACTACAACACATTCATTGCTGAAAAATGATCCTTTAAATAGAATGCAGATCTTTCTTATTCCCCATTATTTCCACCACCTTCCTATACACTATCAACAGCTAACAGAACAACAAGGAGACCAATACTTCTCATTTCCAGAGATATACCACCTATCACATTATCAATAGTTTCAAAAGGGCATCGGTTTCTTTATACCATAGATGCCAAAGTTCCTCTAAGGGGTACTCTTTTGCGGAACATATTATTAGACTTTGTGGACGGTCCATATATGGGAAACAACAAATGCACTCTATCAACCTTGCAATTTTTTCCTCCTCCTTGTAGAGTTATATAAAGTGTTGTAGAAACTTTCTCATAATTCATATGGCATGATGATGAGAGTTATGGGATATGCCAAATGGCCAAATGATAATATCCCATGACTCTTCCATTCATTATTTAAATCATGGAAATGATACTAGTAGATCTGAGTGAGATTTTTTAAATTAGACTTGCTTATCCCGCTGACTATGCTACTATTTATTCTCAAGCACCTGAGGATCAGTGTTCAAAATTTAACACATTAGAGACCATCGAGAGGCCTCTAGCATGTCAAAGAAGTACTAGAAAAAATTTACGAGTAAAAAAAAATTCAAAAATTGATTTTTACAGGTTTAAAAAATATGACAATTTTATAAAATGCTCTAGGACAGGTAGTTGGTCCACCGATAATTTATCAAAATTTTGGCCTTATCTATAATATATTACCAATTTTCCTAGACTTGGTTATAGCTTGTAGACTGAGGAGTCCAAACTGCACTGTGCATTTCAAGTTGCCTTGTTCTCTAACTGAAGTCTGAAGTGTCATGTTACACTTATAGACTCTAAATTCTAGGCCTAGGGTAAGCCAGGTTTTTGCAGCATTGACCTGAGTCTAGGTTGTTGCAACTTGTAGCATTAACCTAAGTCTAGGTTATTGCAACTTGTAGCATTAAACAGAGTCTGGGTTGTTGCATCATTAAAGAAGGTTAATGGTAAGGGAGACGGAGATTGTTGCATTGCAATTTTCCACTGCCAAGACAACAATCATAATGACAACTCAACATTAATATTATTCCCTTCCAATAATGAGGATTTAGTCTGCCAAAAAGCCATTTTTGCAATGAACAAGCCATTCCTTTGTTTCACATCAATGCTCATCATTTTCTTCAATCGAATGTCGACAAACAACAACCCAGTATGTTGCAGCCTGCCACCATCCTCGTATCTTTGAATCATATAAACACTGGTTTTAGATATTAAACATGTTTACTTCTTTTCATGGATGGATAGAGATATACTCTGGCTCCATGTGTTGTACCAAGATAAAACTCACACTAAATTCCCCTTTCCTGCTAGCATGCATAATAAAATAGAGAGTAAGAGTTTGAAATTAATTGAGAAATACTGTCAACTGATTCTTGTGAGGGTGAATCCACTGTAGTCTGTAACTCTCTATTGTATCTATTTTTAGGTTAGCACTTTGAGTGATTCAAGAATATCTATTTTTAGGTTAGCGATTTGAGAAATTCAAGAACCATTAGCGTGTTACCCCAAGCTACCTCATATTATTATATTCATACATCTTGGTAAAAAAATGAGTAAGCTCAGCCAAATTATGAGACATACCTGAAACCAGAGCTGTTGTGGACGAATTTTGAGACAAAAAAAAATCTCATACCCATCTCCATATGAGCTCATTTCTTCTGCCATGAGCTGCCAGAACATGGTTCCCCTACATGCTCCTCTCCATCTAACAAGATGCATATACATGCTTATAAACAAACCATGTCAATTGTATCTCTCACCCATGTGAAATCCTTGGTTTTTGTAAGATTTCCCAAAATATGGAAACAAAACTGGTTTTCTTGATATCCTGCTTCCATCTTCCAGATGGCTCTTTATCCAACTCTGCAAAATGAAAGTTGGGTCTCCTCATCTACTCCAGCAAGCCTTTAATTTTCAAATCACAATTCAATATGTTAGCCCAAACTTGACATTATCATTGAGAAATGAACACATGTTACTATAATAATGGACTTCCTACCTATAATATTGTTCTGCCTTCTTTTTTACAGTGGTTAATATAATGAAGAGGAAGGAGGCCTTCGATTTGGCCAAAAGAGTTGTCATGGGAAGATGGTTTGTATAATTTGTGTCATTTATAGTCATGTCATTTGCTGGTGGAAATTATATGTTTGGGTCCTACTCAAAAGAAATAAAAACTTCCCTGGAATATGATTAGAGCGCACTGAATACCTTGCCATTTTTCAAGGACCTAGGTACTAATGTCAGGACTTGGGAATCAAGATCAGTGCTCTTAAAAAGCCATTTTATGTATAGTAGAAGGTTTCAACTATTCTTATAACCTAATGAGCCATGTCTAAAAGACCTTATCTAAGGTCATCTATACAATTCTTCTAAGAGGTAAGTACCAACCCTTTTAGCTCATGTTCAAGTCTGCAGAGGTCTTAAGGTCTCACCTGACCTTGAATGGTTGGTTATCCTAACCCAATAATACCTATGTGGAACCAGTGAACATCAGAATGCCATTCAATTTTTGGTTTTGAGCTAGTCTGAGCCCGGCCTCAAAGGCCAACTCACTTTTTAATTGGCCACATTCTCTCTATGGCTTAGCAGTTCTGAGTGGTACATTTGTCCTAGTAACATGGCATTCTTTAATAAGCCTCCCTACTATCAGGACCCCCTGGGCTAATCAACTGAAAGTCCATCCATCACATAAAAAATGGTTGAACATATTTTGTTTTCCAAATATGAAAACAATGTAATGAGAACATCTTCAAAGACCATTCTGCAACTTCCCAAGCCAACATGGGTAATTAATAAAAGTGGACTAGGTTTGAACCCTCGTCTTTCTCAACTTAAAATGTGAAATAAAGTCCAAAAAAATATCAAATCTTTTTTGCCTAATTTTGGGAGGCCATATCAATTATAGTAAGCACTCCAAAGGAACAATAAAGAGAAGCATTCTGAAAAATTATAATATGCATAACTCTCTTGGACATATTTATGTCTTCACTTTGGGCTTAGATTCATTGTTCTCAAATCTTAAAATGATAGGTTATATTCCAGAGAGTCCAAGTACCTTCTCATAATTGTCGAGCTTGCTGATATAATCTAGCAGTGGCTCTACATAGTGTGCAATTGAATTGAATTGAATTGTAGAGGTTACCCTATTTATCCCATTGGACGTGAGATCTAGGGCAGCCACTTTGTAACTCCTCTGCCTAAGCAGAGTTACAACCTTATACCAACACCATGCTCCATGTCCAAGTCCATGAATCAACACAAAATTATGTTGTCTTCCTTCTCCCTCTTGATTCATTTCAATAAAGACAAACCTCAGATCAACTCATCCTGGGGTTGCATTATTCAATCCTGGAAGTTGGAAACCAAAATAAAACAGACATAAGAGGTTGCTGAAGTTTTAGGATTTGATTACCTTCACACTGTTGGAAATATTGTCATTGATGGCAGAGGAGATGGAAAAGGAGCACGCAGCAGTGAGGTAGTAGAGACATGCAGTGTATTGTAGCAGAGACATGCAATGTATTGAAGCAGAGAGAAGTAGTG
>CM076573.1:645298389-645400037 GCA_034641835.2 Pinus albicaulis | reverse complement strand
GACCAAGTGTATCTCCTTGGGGAGCACTGGTGCTGTTCGTGAAGAGGAAGGATGGAACTTTTAGGATGTGCATTGATTATCGTCAACTGAATAAGTTGACCATTAAAAATAGATACCCTTTTCCTAGAATTGATGATCTTTTTGATCAAGTGAGAGGAGCTTCAGTATTTTCGAAAATTGACTTAAGGACTGGTTATCACTAGCTTAGAATTAAAGAAGAAGACATCAGCAAAACAACCTTTCGAACCAGGTATGGTCACTACGAATTTGTAGTCCTACCTTTTGGTTTGAAAAATGCCCCTGCCACATTTATGTGCCTAATGAACAGTGTGTTAAACAAGTACTTGGATAAATTTGTCCTTGTGTTCATAGATGATATCTTAATTTACTCAAAAAGTGAGGAGGAAAATAAAGCACACTTGAGGATAGTATTGCAAACTCTAAAGGAAAATCAGCTATATGCCAAGTTTAGCAAATGTGAGTTTTATAAAGATAAAATCCAATATTTGGGTCATATTATTTCCGAACAAGGTCTTGCTATTGACCCTGAAAAGATAAAGGCTATAAAAGAATGGTTTGTACCAGCTGATGTTTCAGCAGTGAGATCATTCATGGGGATTGCAGGCTATTATCGCAGATTTGTAGAGAGGTTTTCTGCCATAGCACATCCCATCACATCATTACAAAGGAAAGGTGTCAAGTTTGAATGGACTGAAAAATGTCAAAACAGTTTTGACCAATTAAAACTGAAACTTACTACAACCCCTATACTGAAGATTTCAGATCCTGATAAAGAATTTGTGGTATGTACGGATGCCTGTAGAGAAGGATTGGGAGGAGTTCTTTTGCAGGAAAATTCAGTTATCGCTTATGAATCTAAGAAACTGAAGATACATGAACAGAATTATAGTGCCTATGATTTAGAATTAGCAGCTGTTATCCATGCTTTGAAAATGTGGCGGCACTATCTTCTTGGAAAAAAATTTACCTTGATGACTGATCATATTAGTCTCAAATATTTCTTTTCCCAAATTGATTTGAATGCCAGACAAGCCAGATGGCTGTCCTTTTTAAGTGAATTTGATATGGATATAAAACATATTAGAGGGAAAGAAAATAAAGTTGCTGATGCATTGAGCAGAAATGCTTGTCAGAATATCAATAGTATTGGAAGTAGTGCTCAGATCGATGTAGAAGATTTGGTGAAGAAGGCAGCAAACCAAGACCCAAATTATGAAACACTTCTGGTGAAATTGCAGAAAAAGGAGAAAAATGATTTCACTCAAAACCAAAAAGGGCTGATCTGTTATAAAAACAGATTGTATATTCCCAATGTAGAGTCCTTAAAAAGGGAAATTTTGGATGAGTACCACAAACAACCATATGCAGGACATCCAGGATATCAGAAAATGTTAACAGACCTGAAAAAGAAGTTGTTCTGGCCAGGAATGAAGAGAGATGTAGCAGAATATTTAAGTAGATGCATGGAATTTCAACTAGTCAAAGTTGAACATCAGCATCCTGCTGGACTTTTAAACCCTTTACCGATTGCAGAATGGAAATGGGACACAGTTTCCATGGATTTCATAACAGGGTTACCCAAAACCAAATACCAGCATGATTCTGTAATGGTATTAGTAGATACTCTAACAAAAGCTGCTCACTTTATACCAGTGAAATCTACCTTTGGGACAACTCAAGTAGCGAATGTGTTCCTAAAGGAGGTAGTAAGGCTCCATGGGGTTTCGAAGGTGATTATTTCTGATAGAGATGCTAAGTTTATAACAGCCTTCTGGAAAGGGCTATTTGAGGGTATGGGCACTAAATTGAATTTTAGTACTGCTTACCACCCTCAGACCGATGGTCAAACAGAAAGAACAAATCAAATTTTGGAAGACAGGCTGAGAATGTATGTGATGGATAGACCATCAAAGTGGGAAGATTACTTGCATTTAGCTGAATTTTCCTATAATAACAGCTACCAATCCTCCATCAAAATGAGTCCGTTTGAGGCACTGTATGGGAGGAAGTGTCGTACTCCTTTGAGCTGGAGTCAGCCAGAAGATAAACTAATGTTGGGACTAGATGCTTTACAAGAGATGGAAAGAATTGTTAAACAGATACAAAGAAACATTAAGATAGCACAAGATCGCCAGAAGAATATGCTGATAAGAAAAGAGTGCACTGAGAATTTAAAGTCGGAGAGCATGTGTATTTGCATATTAAACCCAAAAAGAGCACACTTTATGCTGGAAGTTGTGCAAAACTGGCTCCTAGATATTGTGGTCCTTTTGAAATCTTAGAAAGGGTGGGACCAGTGGCTTACAAACTGGCCTTACCACCCCATGTTAGAGTTCATGATGTATTTCATGTTTCATTGTTAAAAATATATGTGCATGATGCTTCTCACATAGTTGATTGGAATGTTGTATAGGTGGAACCAGAAGGGGAGTTTCTGCCAGAACCGCTTCAAATATTGGAGCGGGAAGAAATTGAATTGAGAAGCAGAACAATAGCAAGAGTAAAGGTGCAGTGGAAGCACTTTACTGCTGAAGAAGCTACCTGGGAAAGAGAAGCTGAAATGATGGAAAAATATCCATTTTTATTTGCAAAATGAACTCTAGTAGTTGAATAATAACACCGAGGACGGTGTTTATTTTCAGAGGGGGAATATGTAACACCCCCAATTCATGTGCTTGAATTTCAAAGTTAGACATTTGAACTTTAATCCTAAGGGGAGTGGACCCCAAAGGATAAATATTTTGTGAATGTAATTAAATATTTAATTGAGGAAATGAATAAAATAATGTGGTGCAGATTGACCAAAATGAGATTTATGAGATCACTTGCTAAATCCATGAGGATGGATGAGGCAAATATTTCCCCACAATCTTTCAAAAATCCTTGAAAGAAATTAAATTTAAATTTAGATTTTTGAGGAAAAATCTGAATTTCCCCAATGATGAGGAAAGTAGTTGGGAAGAGGTAAAAAGATGGAAAAGCCGAGGAAAAGCATAAAACAACTTTAAAGAGTCCCTAAATTGGGAAGCCTAGGCAAACAGGAAGAAAAGCATCATGAGATTCTGGACGCAGAATTAGAAACATGCTTTGGAGAACAATAGCTTAAATAAGCTGCTCTTGTATAGATTAGAGGTTGATATGTGTCAAGGATATGATCTCAGCTCGGGGGTGAGTTTTGGGAGACAGAAGAACTCTAAGGTTGGGAGGTTGGTCAATTGCATGAGTGGTATGTTTTTAAATTTATTGGTGTGTTTACTTCATATAGTATGAATTGGCTACATATAGAAGTTAATTGTATATTAGAATATAAGTTCTACATTTAACAGAATCAATCATAAGGAATACACCCTTGACATTCTGCATAGTTGTAGAACTAGAATCTATGGAGTAGAATCCAACAGAATCTTTAAACCAGTGTTGGTTTAAATCTGAGGATACTTATTTCTCCACAGAAGAAATCTATAAATTGGTTTTAATCTGCTTCTGGTTCATAGCATGATTCTAATATGTATAAATATAAGAGAGAGAGAAATCTGAGTTGTGAGTACTAAATTGGGAAATAGTAGAAGAGGAATTGTAAATTTCAATGGATATTAAAGAACGGAAGTAGAGACTGTATCTACTGATCCTATGGTCAGCACATAATTCATATATAACTAGAAGCTCAATGGTAAATTTATTTTTCATGTAAACAACCAATACTTTAGCAAAAGAAAACAACTACTGATTTGCAAGAGACTATGCATTGATAGTTATATTATGGAACCATTCTAATATTAGAGAACAGAAAGTGAAAAGACAAAAGATAGTTATGCAAATAAACAACATCCATATGCACCAAAGCATAGTATATTGAAGTCTATGTACCCTAGTCCATTATATGCACCCAAGTCAAGGAGGTAAACTAGTAGATTGTACATACATATGTATGTTAAACATAAAAAGAGAGATACATAATTATACACTGCCTGTAGATCAATTTGACAAATATGTTGTGCAAATTTATAACAAGGGTATAAAATAGAAATGGTGATATGTTATACTATTTCCAAGAAGTATTAAAGAGATTTAGCTACTGCAACTAGTAAAACTATACACTAGTGCAGTATGAGAATGTCATACACCAGGCAGAAAGCCTTCACAAATACAAGAAGGATAGACAGAATGAACCATTATTGAACACTATAATAAAACTAAGGAATAAGAATATATGCAACTGAATTGTAATATGAAGAGAAAATAGTGCATTAATTTTCTCGAGGTTCATAACGAAAACATGAGCTGAACGATGCAAAGTGATATAAATCTATGAGATTATCATTTTGACCAAGATATACATATACATATACAAAAATCGAAATGAGTATAAATCACTGTGGCTTGAGGACTGTCTCGAAATGCCACTGGAGTAGACATAATTAAATATTCAAGTCAAGACTTAACAATTGAATTGTCCATATTTATACAACTCATAACTAAAAATTTTAAGCTGTCTAACGAGCACTATAGAGCTATACAGATTCCCTTCAACCAGTGTTCGGTGAATACCGACCTGCAAGTGGGGGAAAACGAAGCCAACGTTAACGTCAAGGCCGCTATTACTCTCTGTGGCAATATAAGATACCAAGACGCAAGGCTTACATTACCTGCGCAAGTCAACGACCCAGGTTAAATCCACTACTAAACGAGATCAGTAGGACGAAAGTGCGCTAAGACAAAAAGGAGGTCTGAGAAAAATGATAGTACCTGGTGAGGTAGAAGTTGAAACCCATCCAGAGCCTGTACGCGTACACAGGAGATAGAAAAATTGTTAGCAGTAAATAAATAATGAAAATGGATGCTCAAAATCGAACAACGAAATTTGCCTTACCCAATTAGTATGAGCTCGACCTTCACAGGTCAAGATGGGAATGAACCAGAGCGTCGCACCATCGCTAGAGTAATAAACCCCGAGAAACCATTGATGTGTTTCAGATGGAGGATAACCTCTGAACACAAGAGCCTTTGGTCAGAACGAGCTCTGGAGAATTCGCATAAGAAAATGCCAACGAATGAATTCAACACACACCCTCTAACGCATGAGAGGCAAACCAACAAATCTCTACAAACTAACACAGAAATATATGAGACGCAATGAAATCATAACAATTGGGTGGATGCAAATCACCTAGAACAACATAACGGCATATGATACATCTAAATTCAACAATCGCCATAAGGGCTCAACGAAAGGAGCGTAAAATTAAATCCGTAGAAGGAAGCCATGATTTAACAGTAAGAACCGAGCGGGTACAATAATCTCATACCTGAATCGTCATGATAGTCTGGAGATACGCCAAGGAGGTAACCGAGCTCGGTGTAGAGCTAGGGCATCAAAAAAGATCTCTCTGTCATGAATAATACCGTCGCGCAGAAAGAAAACAAAAAAGAACCCTGAACAAAGCCTTATGTGAAATTATACTCGGATTGATTAACAAAAACCCTAAAGTCACAATGAATCGACGTCGTCCAACTAGCGAGTTCTGGGGGAAGGAGCCATGGATCGAGGTATTAATAAGCTAGGTACAAACTGCATTCAATATCCAACCCAACGAGTAATGCCATTAAATGTCGATTTGAGCTGGCGGTGTTATAGAATGAGCGTAGTCGACAAGGTAAGGTGGCGGGAGGATCCTGGATCGTCGTGGAACGAATCCACGTAACCAAAAATGGGCAGAGACTTGTTACTGCCTATGTGGCGAAACCAAAAACGAAACAAAAACTATCTGTGAGCTTACGTGGGAGACTGATTCTCCATCTCTATTCAACCATACGATGCATCAAACTACAAGCTCATATTTCGTGGAGGCCAAATCAATGGAATTTGTTTGAAGTCAAAACAAGGACGAGTGAACAATTAAATCGACTTGATTAACATGTACGCCGAAATATAACCATAGGTCAAGGCCGTTTCATCATGACTTATATGCTATCCATCAGTGAAAACTTGGAGTACGTGGAATCATAAAGACATAAGTCTATGCAATTTCATATAGATATATGTATAATTAAAATCGTGGCAAATGTGTGAAACCAAATCGATTCCATCTACGTCCCTTCATGGTCTACGAATATGTCAAACAATCACAACGAGGGTGGGACTTATGAAGTGGATAAACATATATAATTTTTATAACCCATTCCTTGTTATGATAATTATAGTGATGGATATTACAAGTTATTTAAATGTCATATGGGTTTCAGATCCATTTTATTATGTATAGTGGAACAAAGTTGAGACAGAGGAAATAAATCGAAATCAATCTTGAACTGATCACATTTGTAAAGGAATAAGCATAATCCCTTGCTAGGATGCACTGAAATAGCTAAATGATTTTTTTTTTTTGGAGGTAAAATGGGAGGTGTGACAGTTAGACTTCCCAATAGTGCATTGACCGCCTTTGCTTTTTTTTCATAATTCTTCTTTTCCGTCAGATCAGTTGGTACTGCGGATGGATATTGATATCCTTGTTAAACAATGGTCCATACATCTGCTCCCATAGACTGCAGATAGGATCTCATCCTTATTTTCCAGAAGATTAAATTGCTTCCATTAAAGAGTGGAGGCTTGATAGATGTTGTTCCATCTTGATTGCTCATCTTGCTTGATCTTCCTTCTAGCGGTTAAGCTTTTTCAGAAGGACCTACTCTGACACCAATTGTTGGGAAAAATACTGAGAGGGGGGGGTGGGGGGGTGGGGGGGCGTGGGGTGAATCAGTATTTAGTGCAGACAGAGAATTTTTTTACTTTTCCTTGCTTTTAAACCCATACGCTACTTTACTGAACACAACTCGCATATACACGCAGATATCATAAATACAACTCGTGTATGCCCAGAGATCTAATTATGCATTTAATTCTTAACTCAGATCATTGCATCATTCATTCATCAGATGTTTAGAAAATAGTAAACAAGAGCAGTAAGAACAGAATAAATCATCACACATAATCAACACACATGAACACCAGGATATAAGGTGGAAACCCAATTCGAGAGAAAACCACCGCTGTCGTCGTCTCAGTCTTCAATATTTATTATATAAAGAAAACTTCTTACAATCATGTACTGGTGCAGACTCATACCAGCAAGTAGGCACCAACCTGCAGAAGGCTACAACCTTCTCTCGTTTACCAGCCTCTCCTGGAAGGGAGCTACAACCCCCTATACTTGTTTACTAGCCTCTCCTAGAAGGGAGCTACTACCCCCTAATATGAGTACCAGCTTCTACTGGCAGAAAGCTTCCACTTTCATAATGAAGGCTTCAACCCTCAGATCCACTGCAGACCACATTTCATCAATTTTCAAACTGGATCAAACAGCTCCAACACAACCCTTCACTTATCAACAAACAACCTTTGCCCAATGCTTCAAATAGAACAGTGAAACCACTGTAACCAGAATAGCAGAGATAACCCAGACTTCAGAATAAATATGCAGAAACACATTCAACCTTGAGCAACCATTAGATCAGATATCATACGCGCTTTTATTCGATCAGATCTGCGTATGTACGTGCTTTGCATAAGACTAACCCGTGTATACTTCAGTAAATTTATCAAATAAATCCTAACTGCCCATACGCGCTTTTGTCTGAATAGATCCACG
The DNA here is from genome assembly GCA_034641835.2 of Pinus albicaulis. Taxonomy (NCBI): domain Eukaryota; kingdom Viridiplantae; phylum Streptophyta; class Pinopsida; order Pinales; family Pinaceae; genus Pinus; species Pinus albicaulis. The sequence goes on along the minus strand of CM076573.1, from coordinate 645,392,370 downwards.
TATACACGCGCTTTTCATGAAACAAACCTGCGTATAGATCTATAAAAGATAAATTTTGCAGCACATACCAGATCTATGAACTTACCCAGATTTCTTCAATTTATTTAACAGATTTGCGCCAGGTCTTCATCACTTCTTTTCAGATCATCCAAGAGATTCACCATTTCTAGATCTAGAGATCTTGAACCTTCATCATGTTCATAGATGCATCATAGATTCAGATTTATCAATTAAGAGTAGAGTTCAACCATGCAGATATACTTCAGAGTAAAGTATTCATTAAAGCTCAGACACTTGCACACACTTTGCACAATGAATTTCTTCTCCTTATAAAGATTTAGCATTTTTCAATACCATGAGTTAAAACCACATTACATCTGATGGTATTCCTGGATGGGATCAAATAGACAATCCAGCACTCAATACAATGGTAGTAACCCCTAGTTTTACAAATTTAGAGCGCATTTGAGCATACGCGACTTGGCACGAACTTTTCCACGTGCATACGCTACTTCTCCTAGACAAACCCACGTATGCCTTGTGACACACACTTTTCAACATTGTTCAGGTACAAACTAAATTCCTTTCTTCTGCTACTTCTGAACTGATTGTAGATACATCAGATTTACATCATTAACAAGTTCATCAAGTCAATAACAACTTCATCAAGTGGGTTGCCATCAAGGACAACACTCTACATCATATTGCCAATCATCTCATTTCATCAATGAAGTTGCCATCAAGGACAATACATGCCAACATGGAGCAACCTGATTCTTCCCATGCCAATGACAATGACATCATTGCTTCTATCCTCCATAGCTCAAGTGTACCATATACCCATGAGAGATAACCGTCTCTACATACTGCCATGTCTGGTGGCCTGTCGATGCCACCTCCTCTGACGAACTCCTGCTAAAGTAGGCTAATCACCCCGTGACTCCATGCACAGTCGATATGCTGAGATAGCTCCTGAAAAGGGTGTAACCTCTTGTTGAACCATCCTGTCACTAGGGATGTCCAAGGCTCTGATAAATATCTGAAAATGTGTGTGAGCCTAAACATCAGACCCATCGCACAATGACTACCATCACCTACCGACTCTATCATGTGATGGGAAATCCCACTTGGATCCCAATAGTAATCTGGACCTCGTGTCCCTTTGGTAAACCATGGAATCTATTACAATGTGGCCATGGATGTATCTAGCTTCCTAGCCTGCTCCATGGGGTACTAGCTTAGTACCTCTCACAATCCAACCTCGAGAAAAGAATTAAATGAAAGAATCCCCGCACATATAATTATCCCTCCATCGTGTGAGTGCTGCACCCTGTTAATGTATGCTGGCAGGGGGGTGCTCTGACACTCCAATGTTCCCACTAATTGCACCATTAGGGAATTCAAATACTCCCCAATGTGGACCAACTTTGCCACTGACTTAGCACAAACCACTCTCATGCCCTCCGGCTCCTTATTTTTTTGTAGGATAGCCTCTCATATTGATGTGGCCTTCTCCTTCAAAGCTAGAAGGTCAGCCCAAAACTGATGCAACTATTATGTGTGACCATCATCCAATACCTCTATATCTCCTAGTGCCTCCTCAAGGGATATCCCAAAGGATGGCTACACACCCTCCTACATAGATATTCCAGTATGTAAGGCATGCTCACTAGTCAACAGCATGCAATTTATCATCCGATAATTCCGTTATAAATCTAGAGGCCTATGTACCTATCGACTCCACAACAATGGTGGAGTTGCCTCCCGACACCTCATCAACCTGTGATGCAGTGCCATAATCAGATAATTCGATCACAACCCCAGATACCCCATCATTGGATACCTCAACAGTGGGTGGTGTCTCATCAACGAATGTATGCTCAATTTTCTCCTCCCAAGTCTTTGACGTACTCTTTTATGACCCATCAAAAGTAGGTAGAAAAATTCTACCCCAGGTACGTTGCAAGTCATTGCCCTGCATGTACCCTCTTCCTCTTTTATAGATGTGATGTCTTTGGTTATCCTTAACATGGAGAAATTCCTGGAAAGTCAGATAATCTTTGAAATCCTAGGTATGAGATTAGTACTCCGTGAAATAATCATTGTAGTGATCTGCCTCTAAATCTTGAGGCTTGTCTGCTCCTGTCCCCACTGCTAAGAAAGTGGGCATGGTGGGACGTTGTGAGACTTGCGGCACCACTGGTTGCTTAGTCCAATGGTGAGAAGTACCTGAAATTTATCCATTCTAAAAACATCTTGGGGTTTCCCTTTACCATTCCACTCTCATCTCCTTGATTTCTCTGGCGATATCCTTCATAGTTTTGAGAATAAGTTTTGGAAACTCTTTCTCATCCATTTCTCCTGATATTGGAGACTTGCCTTTGTCTTATCTACTAGAACACAATTTTCTTTGCTGGATGTGAACTATGAAACAAGCTGAATCTGGTATTGCAAATGGAAGAATTTGAAAAATGGCCACCACAACAAATCTAAGAAAATATTATTCACATAACCTTTTGTTTCTCTCAATCCAGATCAAATTGGGGAAAAGTAATAATTTGGAAATAAAATTGGTCCATTCTGCACAAAACCCATGCCTCAGATTTTCTAGATTCATATTCATTTGCCCAAAACATCCCACGCAAAACCGTCACTTTTTATCCTAGTGAATTTCTGTGTTTTCTATTTTTGTATCTCTCACAGAACCTTCTGTTTCTCTCAATCCAGACTGAATTTGGAAAAAATTCTCGTAAGGAAACAAAATTTCTCCATTCTGCATAAAAACCATGTCTCGGATTTTTTAGATTCATCTTCATTTTCCAGAAACATCTAACGCAAAATCGTCACGTTTTAGTCCAGCAAATTTTTGCGTTCTCTGTTTTTGTATCTCCTTGTCTCGTCCGCAATGTATTCTCTATCTTTGGGTGTCATAGACTGGTTGTTCCATAGGCTAAACCAAGTATATAAGATCGGATACCACTATAATATTCGATATAGGAAAAGACAGTAATACAAAACACAATAAACTGGAAACTACAGAAATATGGAAATAAACTGAAAACATCATAAAAATAGACAGAACAACTGAGCCATTTTATTAATATGGAGGTGAAAACAAATACAAAAATGCTTCAAAATATATAGCACTCAAGTCGACAAAAGAAGGCCTGAATGGACTCAAGCTCTCCCACTGAAAACACTTCTCTCTTCTGCGCTGTTGGAGCTCTCCCTTTGTGCTGCCTTGCTGGAAATGCTGTTGCTAGGTGAATAGGACTGTGTAGATGAGGATGCTCTAATGCTCAAAAAAATCCAGGATTTAGAATCCGGACTCTATGGAAAATACCCAGAATAATGCAAAAAGGATTTCTAGATTGGATGACCTCAGAAAATCACCATCCTTGAGTTTGCAATGAATAACTATTGGGTATGCAAAACTATGGGTTGAACTTAAAGATGGAACATCTGCAACTACTCCCAAGCCCATCTAGTGAAGGGTTGATCCCTTCAATAGATTCCAAGTAGAAACGTTGTGGAATTTCACCCTCATCTAATAAACTCTGTTACTGGACTGTGTAAGTCACTGAGTGACCACACAACAATAGAGGGTCTACAAATGGCCTGAATACCGGATGATGAGATCAAATCACATGGACAACAAGAATCCTCTCCTGAGTAGGCACTCGAAGTCCCCCAAGGATGAGGTTGGGATCTCCGCTCAGAGACACCCTTATGCTAAACAACATTGTAGAGTCGACTAAACAACCCAAGCATGCTCAAGTCGTGAACGACAAAAATAATAATAATCTAGAATGATCTCCATGGATGCCCTCACCATTTTCTTATACTTGTGGAACCCTCACACCCGTGGCCCCACACAATAATGATGCTACTTTCATGGCCACTAACCTCCATTATGATTGCATTGTCCTCCATTGTCTCCAGTACCTCCATGACTACGCTGTTGATTTGGTCAAATTGACCCCATCCACCTGCATTGATCCACATTCACATTAAGAAGTGGTTTTAATCCTAAAAAATCGATTTATGGGCCCCTCTACCCTCTTATTCATTTATTAATTAAGGAAGAAAAAATTTAATATTCTAATTAGCTAAAAGATAAATTAGGAATATTACACCTTCCTATCTCCTCCTCTCTTTCAAGTCTCCTCTCTTTTCCTTCCTCTTTATAACTTTCTCTCTTACCTCCCTCTCTATTCCCCCATCACTCTCTTCCTCTCTCTCAAGTCCTCTATCTCATTCTTCCTCTCTCTCTCTTTCTCTACCTCCTCCCTCTATTCTCCCCCCCCTCTCTCTCTCCAATCCTCTCTCTTCCTGTTGGGGCCCTTGTTTTTGAAATCTTGGTTAGAACATTTTGAATTTTGACCTTTTGAGTTGTGGCATGAAGACACATGGCAATCGCGACTGGGTCGCAACTACCAGGAGTCGCGGAGCTATCAAGGTGGCGCGGAAGCATGAGATAGCTGAAGAAAGAACACGCACAAGTACAGATGAAGAAAACACACAGCAGAAGACAGAAAGCGGAACATACAGATAACAGGAGAGAAACTGGAAGCAGCTGAAGAAAAGACACAGGGAGGAACTGATAGTCGCGATAGCGGGTGAATAAATAACAGTCACCCGGCTGAAAGAAGGGAGAATGCTGCAGAGGTTGCGAGGCTCGTGACAGGAGAAGAAGCACAGAGCAACTGCGGGAAATCATGCATGACATTTATGTGGTTCCTAATCTTCTCTATTCTACCTTTCTGTTCCGTAAGACATCTGTATCAGAGTTGTAAGCTATCGCTGAAGATGCTATGTAATCATGGGCTTGGTCAAGAGATTAATATAATGAAAGGTTGTTGTCTCAATAAGAGGTTTACATGCATGTAATGTGTTTATGATGGTTTAAAATTTTTATTTGCTAATGTCTGAATGCTTCTTAAGTGCTCTTGCATACATTACTCTATCTATATAATCGATGCACTGTCCATCATGAGTTGCGACTCTGTTCCTTACCATTGGTCTAATCCCCTCCTACATGTGGTTGCGGCATGCCTCAGGTGAGACTCACTGCTCTCCGGAGTAGGGTGAAAATGTCGGCGTGATCCTAGACTACATCGGACTCCTTTGTTGGCCACAACTCCTGAACCTGGGTCTTGTCTGCGAGACCTGACTTCTCGCCAACAAATGGTTCCATTGCCGGGACCTGCATGTTCTGAGGGGAACTAGATCATGGTATTGAGGATTTTTGAAGGAGAGATACGGCGATGGTGGAATAATCATCTCAACCAATTCATTGCTCAGCAAGCAGAGCTGACCAAGCAAAAGGAGGAGGCGATCAAGGAGCTCGTCCTTTTCTCAGACTCAACCAATGATACATACAAAATTTTCTGGGGAAGGTTTCCTACCGACCTTTACAATTGGTTACTGAGATTACGAGCGACGGTGCCTCGAGAGGGTTTGCAGAAGATAAACCGCAGGTGGGCACACGAAGATCTGGTGGCGCTGCATCGGGTGAACACTGAACTAACCCGCGCGGTGGATTTTTGGGTAAGGACCACATTGGAAGGATACATTGTGGAGTTTGCTACTGAGTGCTATCAATATTTCTCAAAAGCTGAGGTTGTCTTCCACTGAGGGCTAAGAGGGAACCTGCTTAAGGAGATTCTGCTGTGGATTAAAGCTCTGATGGTGGATGAACGGTTGATTGAATTCCACAAAACGAGTATGGAAGCGCAAACCACCCGTGCTGGGGGAAGGGTTGAGGGGACCGATGCCATGTAGAATGTGAAGTGGGAAGTGGGGAATGGATGTTGAGGCCGCACGCAAGTTGAGGGAGCGACGTGCACATCGGCGGGCACAGATCGCCGATAGGTGGCGAAGAAGGGTGATGAGAGATTTGAAGAGATGGGAGATTGAGAGGAAAAATCAGAAGGAGGTGCCTCAGAGGATAAGGACTATGGACGTGGGTACCCAGGGACAAGAAGGGACTGCTGCGGGAGTGCGATGGGTGCATGGGAGCCGAGCGACGCGAGGAAGAGAGATGGTGACTAACGAAGACGATGAAAAGATGTAGCCCGAAGAGAGTTCTAATGACGAATGGTACGGCGTGATGCAGCGGATGTTTCAAGAGCAGACGAAACTCACCTCTCTAGGCAGCCCTACTTCCCACATTCTGCATGGCCAGGATCCCTACCTTCCCCTGGTACTGTATCAACCTTTAAGTAATATTTTCATTCAGTTACAAGCATTGAGTCAGTCACACAGTAGTTCATCAGCGTTAGTAACGTCCGGTAATAGCAGCGTTACAAGTAGTATTGTATTCCCTAGGGGAACCGTCATGCAACCAGGACCTGGAGGATTTATCCTGGTCAATACTCTGCAAGTACACATGGCTGGGTCTTTCACTCTGTATCCAGAGTTCTCTGGCTGGGGCAATGATGATGTAGAGCAACACTGGTATCTGTGCGAAGCCATCTGGAGGGCTTGGCAGACGCCGGATGCAGGGAAGTTAATAGAGTTCCAAACCACGCTCAGAGAGAGGGCTCTGTGATGGTTTATCAAGTGGTCCGAGGCTCATCCTAACCCCGTAATTGCAGACGTAAAGTGGGATTTTGTCCATGAATTTAAGCTTCCCCAGACAGACTAGCAAGGCCTGTCCGAGCTGTGGGAAATTAAGCAGAAGGAAGGTGAGACCGCGTGGGAGTTGATGCGGTGATTCAAGGACGCGATCGGTAAACTTAGCTACCCGATCGATCCAAACCACCAGAGGGACTGGTTCATCAAGGCTCTACTTCCCTTGACACAAACCCCTCTCACTCAGCAGAAGATTGATAATCTGCAGGACGCTTTGGAGCAGGCCATGAAGATTGAAGCCATGGAGGGCTACCCCCAGGGGGGGGGGCCCGCAAGATCCTTCTCTGATAGGATTGCAACACCAGATCGCCAGCTTGACTAAAAAACTCAAGGAACTCCAGCCGGTGAGACCAGCGCGGCCGAATGTTTGGTGCACTCATTGCCTGGTTGAGGGCCACGTCACAACCGAGTGTCCCCGGTCGCGTGGCGCAGGGGTAGGACCATCGGTCGCGACAATCCAGGGGGTTCCACCACCTGGTGGTGGCGCGGCGATGAATCCGCAGGGGTTCTACTAGCCGCAACCGCCTTACATGGGGTTCCCACCTCAACCAGGTTCCTCCACCACAGAGTACTACGAGATTTTCCAAACGCTGGGGCATCCTCCTCGGATGTGCCCGATATTATAGAAATACTCCACTGTCCCAAACAATGTGTACTGCGAATTTTGTGTTTCCACGACTCACAACACTGAGTAGTGCAGGGCTCTCGACGCACTTGCGGATCGATTAGATCATCCCTCCTACAGGGTGAACGAGGCCCCAAGGGGAAGAGGCGACGGAATGCGGGGAGGCCGCACAGGCGAACGTGGTCTGGTGAAATGCTACAACTGTGACCAGGAGGGTCACGTGGCTCGAGAATTTCCCCTCCCGCAACGACCCTGGTGTTCCCAGTGCCGGGTGAATGCCCATGCCACAGAGGACTGTCCAGAGCTCATTAAGAAGTGGGAAGAACGGGCGAGGCAGAGGGGAGCGAATCTGATAAACTCAGAGCCGCGAGGGACCATGACCCTGGACATGTAGAACATCACGATCGTGACGAGGGGCAGGAAGAAAACTAGGGAGGATGCCCACGTGAAGGAGCTAGCACGAGTGGTCTGGCCGGCATCCCCGAAGATGTTAATCAGGCCCGAAGCCCAGAAGAAGTATTTCCAGGAGGAAATTGAGGCGTTTTCCTAGCTGCGGGACGCGGGAGGTTTGGAGGAGCCCATGCTGCCAGAATCCGGGGCGCAGAACGTCCCAGGTACTGTGATCGAGGAATGGCTTCAGCTATTCCTCAGGATTGTTGACAACGCTGCGCTGCGGTGGCAGCTCAAACATGCTTTGGAAGGAGCACTGCATGGGCCCACAGGACTTAGAGATCCGTCGAACGCTGCCCCTCAATACGTGCAGCGCGTCAAGCGGAACAAGCAACGAACAGGCAAAGAATTCCGGCTTAACACGCAGGTTGCAGGATTCCAAATCAGCGATACCATGCTGGACTTGGGGTCCGACGTCAACATCCTGCCATGAAAGACGTGGGAGGCCCTTGGAAGGCCACGGCTGGCCTACTTGCCAATCCAACTCAGGATGGCGAACTAGTACTGTATTCTGCCAATCGGCCGACTCGAGGGTGTCGAGGTTGACATTGCGGGGGTGAAGACATACACCGATTTTGAGGTTATTGATATCATGGGCAACAAGGATCCTTACCCTACCTTACTCGGCATTGATTGGGCTTTTGAGAATTACGCCATCATCGACCTTAAAAAGGAGCTGATGATCTTTGAGGATGGGGAGGTACGGGTCACCCAGCCCCTTGACCCGTATCAGGGCCCGCGATATACGGAAACGGTGGACAATCGAGAGGATGCTCAGATGATGGACCACCTTTATCAGATGACTGCAGGACAGTGGGACGACTATATTAACCCGACCGCGACTGGTTCTGTCAGTTGGCGGAGTGTGCAGAGCTCGGAGCTCGGATCCGAACTCGCGTGGGAAGACTGGCAGCAAGGGGGGTACGAGACCACCACGCGGAGATGTGCTACTGTTGCCCAAGTCCGGTGGGTGGGGACTGAGATCCGCGGTTATCCCACTCTGTCAAACATGCAAGCTGTCAATACTTTTATTACCAAGGTGGAAGACATGGTCCCAGACGAAAGCCGGATGCCACTTTTGGATGTGGCCTTGCAATCCACGTCGGCCCGGTGGTGGAAAAATCACCGTGACACTCTGTTGCGATGGGATCGTGTGGCGGATGCTCTGCGGGCATGCTTTAAAGAGGATGAAGGACCTCGCGGTATGCTTAAGTATCACGGAACTTCTGACCCGCGACACCATTTGCGGGCCTGTGAGGAGCAGTGGCGCAGCACCAGGTACCCTAAGGAGCTGTGGGTCCACAGGTTTATCCACTCCCTGGATACAATCCCCTAGGCCTGGTACCTGGAGGAAGAGCGGAAACGGGGAACCCGCTCTTGGCAGGACGTCACGGATAAGTTCGTTTGGTGCTTCTTGTTCGAAGGGAAGACGGCGCAGGAGTCTCGGGCCCTACGGGCAATCAAGGAGGTCTTTTTTTTCCACCATCCCGAGCCCGACGGGGGCCCGGTTGGGTCATGCCCTGAGGCCAGGCATGAGTTGGTTTGTCAACGGATTGACGGCGATCTAGATGATGATAGTCTGGAGGACCTCAGGCATCTCTATTTTGACGAAAAGGAAGGCGACCGGAACATCAGTGAAGAGCCGACGACTGAAGGAGTCCACTTACAGCCACTTAAGACAAAGAAGCTGAACATTGGAATAGACGAGAAACCCAAGCTGGCAACGGTGGGAGATTATTGGGATGAGGAAACGACAAAAGAAATTTTCAGCCTCCTCCAGGAATACGAAGACTTGTTCCCGTCCTCGGTTGCAGAACTGAAGGGGATCAAGGGGGACCTTGGCGAAATGCACATCGTGCTGAAACCAGGGGCCAGGCCGGTGAAGCACCGACCCTACCGGCTGAAGATGGAGATCGACAAGATGCTGGCTGTAGGTCTCATCTTTCCAGTAGAAGAAGCAGAGTGGGTGAGTCCCATTGTCATTCAGAACAAGAAGGACAAAGCGGAGATACGTGTCTGCATAGACTACCGGAGTCAGAACAATGCCTGCATCCATAATCCGTTTCCCACTCCTTTCAGTGATGAAGTTCTAGATCATGTTGCGGGAAACGAAGCCTATTCCTTCACTGATGGGTTTTCAGGCTACCACCAGGTGTGAATTTCCGAAGAAGATAAAGCAAAGACGACATTCACCACTGAGTGGGGATCATTCGCATACCACGTTATGCCGTTTGGTCTGAAGAACGCACCGGCTATGTTTTCCCGGATTGTAATTGTTGCTTTCCCGGAGTACATTCACAAGTTCCTGGAGGTCTACATGGACGACTGGACCGTCTATAGCCTGTTGAAGAAACACGCCACCCTTTTGCGTATTATGTTTGACCGGTGTTGTCAGCTGCAGATTTCCTTGAACTTGAAGAAATGTATTTTTGCAGTTCCATTCGGCACACTCTTAGGCCATGTGGTGTGCAAGCAAGGGGTCTATGTCGATCCCGCCAAGGTCGCGGTCATCATTCACATGGAAGCCCCTGAAATCGTGAAGCAGTTGCGGGCACTGCTCGGGCACACAGGATATTACAGGCGGTTTATCCGCAACTACGCAAAGATCACGACCCCTTTGGAGAAACTGTTGCGGAAGTCAGAAGTATTCCAGTGGACGGAGGAGTGTAGGAAGGCCCTTGACGCCTTGAAGGAGAAGTTGGCGACAACGCCCATACTTGTTCATCCTGACTGGGATAAGCAGTTCCACGTGTATATTGATGCTTCCAGTATTGCACTTGGAGCCGTCTTGGCGCAACCAGGAGAGACAACCCTCGACCATCCGGTCTATTTCACCAGCCGCAAGCTATCGACTATGGAGAAGAATTACACCACGACCGAGCGGGAGGCGCTGGCGATGGTGTACTCCCTCCAGAAGTTCCGCCACTATCTTTTGGGCAGCCAATTCAAATTCTTTACGGACCACTCTGCATTGAAGTATTTGGTGAATAAGCCTGTTTTGGAAGGACGGATCTGTCGCTGGCTTCTACTCTTCCAGGAATTCACGTTCGAGGTGATTTTCAAGCCCGGCAAGCTGAATTTCGGTCCCGATCATTTATCCAGGTTGGAGACGGGAGAGAACGAAGGCTCGTTGGACGATCAACTGCCGTGTTGTGGATGATTTTGTCACCCTCCTAGAGACAGTCTAGAGTTGCCATAGACCAGTGCCTAGGACATCTTAATATAGCAAGGAGCCCTTTATAGTTTGGGTTGTCAGTCCAAGGGACTCACTCACTATCTCTTGTTATAAACAAGGAAATTGAAACAGATTGAATTGGTCCCAATTCTCTTTCAGTGGCTGATACACAGATAGGAATAAAGTAAACACATCAGGTAAAACTTCAGTATGGTAGTATCAGACAGTTTAGAGACCGCTTTACTGTAAAGAGGGCCGATTCAAATGGTGTATTACAGAAAACAGATATCAAAGAGTGCGGGCAAGAAAGAGACATGAGAAGATATTACTGACGAAAGGGCGCATTATTTTACGAATCCTTAAGCCACTAATATAGTAGAAATTATGACATGAGTGAGCATGGAACAGTATACCACTTCTAGGCCTATTTAAAGTGCTTGACCAATCCCAGAAAGGGCACCACTTAAGATGAATCCTTACTGCAAACTAGTGAGCCACTCGCATTCTAGAACATGATACAAGAAGAAAGTTTGCATGAAAAGGATGATATGTTAACATATGAGAGGAATTACATACTGTAATATACCAAAGACCGGAATCCTCAACAGAGTCATAACCCCTCCTCACTGAGACCCAACGGGCTCTGAAACTTCATACAGAAATGTCACAAGATGGATACAATAGTCTTCTCGCTGCACAGCTTGCTTACAGAAATCTGGAACCCTAACAATGTCTTGCTTTTCAGTATTTATAGAGAAGACCGAAACTTCTGGAGGGAGAGGTAGGTATCTACACTTATTGATCTAATTTGAATAAGAAAGGCGGTGAGCATACGCGCCTTCTTCATGAATGACTAGCTATAAATGAATCTACCTAACAACCTGTATACAGAAATTAATGCCGGGAGATAAAAATTTCCTTATGTACAAGATGAAAATAATAAAATATATACATCGGGATGCCTTTAGCTGAGAAAAAATCTGATGCCGTGAGGGGCCTGAGCTGGCCTGCATCTCTGGTACTATACTCTTGGTCTCTGAACTCTGGATTTGAATTCTGAATCTTAAATGTGGGGCGAATTTCTCTGGAGGGTTCTGAGACTCTCTGTCTGTGTTTTCTTTAATAGCAGTCATTTCATGTACCGGCCTCAACTTTTTTAATTACGCCCACAGGAAATCATCTTCTGATATGTTCTTGATCTTCTGAAATGGAGGCGACTGATTGATATGCCCCCTTATGCTTGATTTAAACCTGCAAAAACCCTGAAAATGTTAGAAAAACCCAACTAGGGTGAAGGCGGGAGGTGATGGAGGTGGGAATGGATGAGACGACGCAAGCACAGGTCAAAAACGTGAACATACAGGGAGGCGGGAGTAGACAATGGAGGTTTTTGTGAACGGGCACAATAAGGCACAGTATGGTCGTGAAGGAAGAGTAGCGGTGAGTTATGAATCAAAAATATAAAACACACGCATATATATATACATATCGGCGCAAGGATATAATATGAGTGCACGGGGGGGAGAGACATATAGGCGGGCGGAACATACACAAGAGACGACGTGGCGAGTGAATTGATGAGCAGGGGGCGTGAAGAATTGACACGGTGGCAGACTGTGGGACGCGGCGGGACGCAGTGATAAACGATCAACTCCAGGACACACTAGCCGTCGGATGGGGGTAGGCAGATCGGACGGAGCAGGTGGATCCCGCTGACCGGACATCGGCCGAAGATTAACGTGCGGGGAGAGAGCGGTTTCCCGCTCGTACAAAGGACGCGTGGCATTTCTTGTGTGGGATCGCTGGCCCCGCGGTAAATATTGCCAGCCGACAAAAGCGGTGCGGGGGAAGACCACTGGTTTTACTGTACGCCGGGGCTAAAGGCAGGGCCCACACTCCTGATGATCTGCGCCGTTGATTGAACATGAATCGGACGGTTGTGACGGCGCCCGGGATATAAGTGATAAGCCCCTGTTTCTCCCAGCCTGTGGTCCTGTGGCTCGGGTCATATGAATCATCAAAGCGGGAGGAGCTAAGGTTTAAGGGGCTTCGGCCCGATACATAAAATATGCATTTTAAACGTTGTAGAGCAGATTTTCTGGCAGAGATGACAGAATGAAACGGGGCCCAGGGGTTTTTGTTCATTAAAACACTTAGAAATGAATTTTGAAGAGGGTGGTGTCCGAATTTTAAATGGGAAAAGGGGATATGTACAACACCGGCTCCAGCTGGGGACGACGTGCTTGTCCTCGGGCATGTCGAGAACACGCAGACCGTTCAAAACTTTCATTCCGCTGTTCAATCTCTGCTGCGCTCTCTCTCCAGGTAACTATCAGCATTCCCCCTTTTTCCCTGATAGAAAATAGAAAACTAAAACAGCTTATGTACAATATATACAGTGGAGCGTTTCCAACCTGGGTCAGAATTGAAAATATGGCTTGAGGAATTGGCCGTTCACGGGGGCATCCAACAATTCGCCCTGTATATTTTCTAAATAGAAAGTGTTATTTCCTCCCAGCGTGACTATTTTGAACGGCCCGAACCATAATGGATCGAATTTAGCATGCTTGCCCTTTTCTGCTCTGCGAACATCCCACCTAAGGACCAGGTCTCCAATTTGGATATTTCTATCCTTTGCGTGCTGATCAAAAACCTTTTTCATTTTTTCCTAGTATTCTATTAGTCTCTGGTTTACCTGGTTCCTCGTCTCCTCTAATTCTACCAACTGATAAATTCTCCTGATCATCTCGTCTGGTTCTTCTTGATTTTCCTGCATAAAACGTGCCACTGGCAGTGCCAATTGTACAGGAAACACTGTGGCCCGCCCATACACCAGCTCATATGGAGACTTGCCTTTTGCTCTTTTGCTTGTTATCCTATTTGCCCACAGAGCAAACTTTAACTGAGAATCCCAGTTCTTCTGATTTTCAGCTATTGTTTTCTTGAGGGCCCTCACCAGGGTTTTATTGGATGATTCTGCTAAACCGTTCCCCTGGGGATAATACGCTGTGGAATGAGTTAACACAATATTATATCTTTGGAAGAAATTTACAAATCTGACAGACTTAAAAGCTTGAGCATTATCAGTTACAATTCTTGCAGGACAGCCAAATCTAGATATGATATTGTCTTCTAAAAAGTTCATGATTACAGCATCTGTAGCTCTTCTTGTAGGTATGGCTTCCACCCATTTAGTAAAATAATCTGTAGCTGTCAGTATCCATTTATGTTGGCCACTCGATGGGGGGTGTATTTCTCCTATAAAGTCTAATCCCCATTTCTGGAAGGGTTCATTTACATGAACAGGAATCAAGGGCAAAGATGCTAACTTCTGTCTTTCTGCAAATCTTTGACATTTATCACATGTTCTGACCCAAGCAAATGTATCTGAATATAATTTTGGCCAGTAAAAACCAGCCTTCAAGATTTTATTGGTAGTAGCCCTCTAGCTGTAGTGTCCTCCACATATTCTTTCATGGAATTCTGTCATTATACTCTGCACTTCATTTTCTGTGAGGCATAGCAATAGTATACCCAAAGGGTCTCTCCAATAGAGCTGTTCGTTAGCAATGACATACTTCTGAGATCTCATTCTTACAGCTCTGTAATTTGCCTTGTCACATCCTGGAGGACAGCTAAGTGTCAACAGGTATTCAACTATTTGTTTATACCATGGACTAGTCAGATACTTCACATGCACCTTTTGTGTGGCGATTTCTAGTCCATGTTGCTCCTCTTCTTTTTCTGGTTCTTCATTTGCCATTATGGATAAATTAATGCCCAGAGCTTGATGATTAGATTCAGATAACATCTTGGCAAGTCCCTGTCCCTTGATCAACTTAGTAGGATTTATGTCTAGATCATACTCCTGGATTTTTTCAATCCATCTTCCTCGTCTGCCCTCACTGTCTCCTTGAACCAGAATGTCTTTTACAGCTGCTGTGGGAACATAAGCAGTAATATGAGATTGCAAAATATAAACTCTAAAAGCTTTAAGAGACTTTACCAGGGCATATGCTTGTTTCTCCAGTATGTTGTACTTTAGTTCGGCATCATACAACACCTGACTAAAGAATGCTATGGGTTGTTCATATCCTTCTCCATTTTTCTGCAATAACACTCCAGCAATTGTGTGTGGTGAAGCAAATGAAAATACCATAAATGGCTTGCTATAATCCGGTCCTGCTAGCACAGGAGCTTCGGCAAATGCTTGTTTAATTCTTGTAAATGCATCCCTAGACTCCTGGGACCACTTAACTTCATTGTCCTTTTTCAACATATTGGTAATGTGCCTAACTATCTCTGCATAGTTAGGAATGAATCTCCTTAAAAAGTTGATTCGACCCAAGAACACCTGTACTTCTTTCTTATTTCTTGGCAGAGAAATGCTATTTATTACTTCAACTCTCTTAGGATCAATTTTTACACCATCCTTAGTCACAATATGTCCTAAGAGTTTCCCTTCGTCTAAAGCGAACAGGGATTTTTGAGGATTAAGAGAAAGGCCGTACCTTCTGCATTTTTCAAAGGTTCTTCTTAGATGCACAATATGCTCATCATCATTCTTTGAGAACACCGTGATGTCATCGAGATACACTACCAGAAACTTGTCCTGTTCTCCAACAAAGGCTATGTCCATTGCCCTTTGAAAAGTAGCTCCTACATTGATTAATCCGAATGGCATCTTGGCATACATAAATGTTCCCCATGGTGTAGTAAATGCAGTTTTCTTCTGGTCTTTTGGAAATACAACTACCTGATTATAACCAGAAAATCCATCCATCATTGACATTCTGGATGCTCCCACCACTTTCTGCAGGATGTGGTCCATCTTAGGCAGTGGATAATTATCTTTGAGAGATGCTCTATTCAAATTCCTGAAATCTACACATAGCCTTATTTCTCCATTCTTCTTTCACACAGGAACAAGATTTGCTATCCACTCTGAGTACCTTAATGGCACAATTATCTTGGCTTTCAGCAATTTTTTAATTTCTTTTTCAATGGAGGGAAGCAGCAGAGGATTGATCTGTCTGAGCTTCTGCTTATATGGCTTTGCATCTTCCCTCAGTGGAATCTTATGCTGTATTATATTTACATCAAAAAATTTTAGGTCCTGATAGGACCAAGCAAAAACATCTTTATAAGATTGAAATAACTTTAAATATTTTTCTTTATAATCTTCTGGGACTTTCTTAGATAATTTGATAATTTTAGAATCTGCATAAGTACCCAGATTCAAATCTCCTACTTGATCTTCTTCTGTTACTTTGCTGGGCTGCAATGGAATATCATCTTTATTAAATAATATTTCTAGGGGCACCAACCCCCTAGGTATAACATTTCCTTTCAGCTGCAGCACTCTATTTCCTGCTATCTTTTCTTCCCATTTACTTTCTGCAATATTTTCAACTTCTTCCTCCTCATTATCATCAATTTCTATATTTGTGAACTCTCCCACCGTCTCCATGAATCTCTTCATTTTTTCATCATCTTCAAACACCTTCCAATGCTTTACATTATCTGGAATGGATGGTCTATAACGTACCTCCACTTCATATCTTAAAAGTGGGTTCTGAGGAGGACGAAATGTATTGGCAGCTACAGCAAGAGAATCAGTTATTCTGTTTTGCTCCTGGGGCATGAACTGTATATTAAATGCTGAGAAGAAGTTTTCCATCATGTCCCATACTTCATTTCTATATGCTCTGAGCTGAGGATGCTTAGTTTGGCATTGATTTTTGATCTGTCTCACTACTAGCTCAGAATCTCCCAAGACTTTTAAACATTGGATGCCCATGTTTCTAGCTGTTTGCAGTCCCAATAAGAGTGCCTCATATTCGGCTACGTTGTTTGTAGCCTCGTACTCCAATTTAAAAGACAAGGGCACCCATTTTCCAGTAGGGGAGATCAACAATACCCCAGCTCCATTTCCTTCCCTGGAATTTGCTCCATCAAAATGCAAAGTCCATACTTCTGATTCCTGACCTATCTTGGATTGCTCGGCTTGGAATTGACCAGGGGGGGATTCATGTGCATAGTCTTGACTCTCTTCTAACACAAAACATGAGAAGTCCCCCTCTTTATTATAAACTGGAGCATTATCTTGGAGAGTTGTACGAGCAATCAGCAGTGGTCACCATTTTAACGAATCTAGTCTCCCTGTATAACCTTCTTTCTTGACCTCCAAAGACTGGGACAATAGCATATGTTAGGTCCAATTTGATTGATCCCCCAATCTTTGTACCCCAGGACCTTGACAGTAGCATGCCAAAGCGAGCTGGGATATCAGCAACCACAATATCCATGACCACACTTTTTGCTGGGATTTGAGCCAAATTGACCACTAAGTCTTTAATCATTCCCAAGCATTTTACTCTTTTAGAATCAAATGAATATAAATCTTTATATGGCCTTGTAATTTGCAGCCCTAGTTGCTCCATGACAGACAAAGGCATAATATTATGGGAAGCCCCAAAATCTAACATACAGTTATGTAATAGCAGGTCATGAATGACTAGGGACACATAAAAGGGAGGAGTAGAAGGGTCTATCTTCTCGACATGTGGGCCAAAGACTACCATAGGTCTTTCTTCTTGAAGATTTAAACTATCAGGTGCAATTGGTAGTTCAGGAGGAAGTATAAAAGAGGTAACTTGAGACTGATATACAGGCTGTTTTAATAACTCAGTCAGAGGGACAGGAATCTTAATCTTTTCAAGTTCTTTTTGCAAATTGAAAGTAGATGTGGACTTTTCTATTACTACTTCTTTTGACTCCTTATTCTCAACTGAAGATTGGACTTCTTTTGACGCTGGCTCAGTATTAGGAGGACTGATTATTTTAGAAGAGGAGGGAATCTGACCATTAGACTGCAAGGGGGTATTCAGAAAGTTCTTACCTTTTTCTGCGTTCTTCTTTGTTGCTGATTCCTTCTGAACAGATGCTTCTTTCTGAGGTGGATCTTCTTCATGATCTTGAGTTCTGGTTCTCTTCCTTGAAGACCTGAGATCATATTTGACGTTGAATTGGGCTTCCATGAAATCAGCAAA
Source organism: Pinus albicaulis (assembly GCA_034641835.2). NCBI lineage: Eukaryota > Viridiplantae > Streptophyta > Pinopsida > Pinales > Pinaceae > Pinus > Pinus albicaulis. The sequence goes on along the minus strand of CM076573.1, from coordinate 645,374,432 downwards.
TTGCTTGCAGTAATGGTCAATTTCTGCTTCTTCATCTCCTTCTTGCAAGGGACACTCCATATCATCATTATTTGAAAAGGCCAGATTTGAATCTTCTAATCCATAAGCTGCATCTCTAGTGGAGTCATCTACCGGTCCTTCCAGGTACAAGGGATGAGGTACCTGGTCTTGTTGTTCTTTTGTCTCCCTCGGCAATATCTGGAGAGGTGGCCTCTTATACTGAGGATTATAGCCTCTGTTTGGAGCATTGTAATAGTTCTTGGGAGCTGCATTTTTAGCTTCCAGTTCAAGCTTGACCAGTTTCTTTATCATCTTACTTATTTCATCCATTTTATCTGAATCTTTTTCTTGATTTGAGGTGGACACCTCTTCTTTGCCTTTCCTCCTGGTATCTTCTTCAATTTTTCCCTTCAGTTTCCCAGTAGAGGCAAAGTTTGCTTCTAATTCCAGAGCATCTGACTGTGCATCATCTAAAGTGGCAGGTTTTCTTTCTCTCAATGTGAAGCCAAAGTCGAACTCAAAGGCTGCTATAAAAATTATCTTGGCAGCAGCTTCATGGGGCTTCATCTCGGGAGGCAGGCTCAGATATAACTTGTTGAATCTTTTGATGGTCCCCGATACATGAAAAATAGTTTCTTTGATATTATTGAGCTCGAGTGAGCTTGATCAAATTCCTTCTTTTCTCCCCACTTCTAGAGAAAAACGTTCTCTACATCCCCGATCCAGTTGTCACGGAATGGTTTGCCAGTGTCTTGAACCATTTTCTGGCTTCACCCTCTAAAGACTGCACAAATAATCTCAAAACCACATCCAGATGTTCAACATTCAAATTCTCTGCAAAAGAGCAGAAGGTCTCGAGATGTTTCTGAGCATCAATATCATTTTCACCATTAAACCTTGGCAGAATCTTCAAATAATCCTATGGCATATCATTCAAAACCTAGGGTAAAGCCAGAGGAGCATATTTGTTCAACAGAAAAGCAGGAACATTGGCCATTAGAGGAGATGGGGGTTGTACAACAGTCTGAGCTACGAATGAAGGGAGAGGAGTAGGAGGAAGCGGAGTATGAATAACAATGGGAATATACTGTACAGAGACCTGAGGTGTGGATGGGAATAATTCACAGTTAACCGGAGCTACTTTAGTGACCTTTTTAATCTCTTCAGCCTCGAAAGTAGGATGAGATTCTTCTTCTATCCAGGCACTTCCCCTACGTGGAGTCTCTGAATAAAACTCGGGATTTTCTGTTCTAACTTCTTGAGAAGAAGAGGGCGGATAATCTTCATCAGAACACTCAGAATTTTCAGCATGGGCCGACTTCCTCTCCTTCCAAACTCTTTTATGAATAATTTTCTCTGGGTCGGACACGTAGGGTGTTTTCAGTTGAGCTGTGTCTGACCTCAAATGCGGCCTATGAGGAGCCAGGACTACCAATAAGATTTATCAAATAAAAACCAGTGGAGTCGCCAAGGTGAGAAATCTGCAACTCTTCACCTCTCTGTGCTCACCTGATTACAGAGTGAATAAGAAATGTCAAAAACCCAGGGAAAGTGATATTCTTAAATTCGAGTCCCCGGAAACGGCGCCAGAAAGATGTTGTGGATGATTTTGTCACCCCCCCCTAGAGACAGTCTAGAGTTGTCATAGACCAGTGCCTAAGACATCTTAATATAGCAAGGAGCCCTTTTAGTTTGGGTTGTCGGTCAAGGGACTCACTCAACATCTCTTGTTATAAACAAGGAAATTGGAAAAGGATTGAATTGGTCCCAATTCTCTTTCGATTAAGGCGAAATTACACGAGATAGGAATAAAGTAAACACATCGGAGTAAAACTTGAATTATGGTAGTAGTGAACCGGTTTAGAGACCGCTACGCCAAGAAGTAGATTCAAATGATATATTACAGACATCAGATATCAAGGTGTGCGTGCAAGAAGGAAACCTGAGAAGATATTATTGACAAAAGGGCGCATCAATTTACGAATCCTTAAGCCATTAATATAGCAGAAGTTATGAAAGGAGTGAACATGGAACAACATACCACTTCTAGGCCTATTTAAAGCGCTTGACCAATTCCAGAAAGGGCACCATTTAAGATGAATCCTTACTGCAAATTAGTGAGCCACTCGCATTCTAGAACATGATACAAGAAGAAAGTTTGCATGAAAAGGATGATATATTAACACATGAGAGAAATTACATACTGCAATATACCAAAGACCAGAATCCTCAATACAATCATCACCCCTCCTCACTGAGACCCAACGGGCTCTGAAACCTCATACAGAAACGCCACAAGATGCATACAATAGTCTTCTCGCTGCACAGCTTGCTTACAGAAATCTGGAACCTTTTTAATGTCTTACTTTTTCAGTACTTATAGAGAAGACCGAAACTTCTGGAGGGCGAGGTAGGTATCCATATTTATTGATCTAATTTGAAAAAGAAAGGCGGGGAACATACATGCCTTCTTCATGAATGACTAGCTATAAATGAACATACCTAACAACCTGTCTAAAGAAATAAATGCTGGAGATAAAAATCTCCTTATGTACAAAACGAAAATAATAAAATATATACATCGGGATGCCTTTAGCTGAAGAAAAATCTGATGCCGTGAGGGGCCTGAGTTGGCCTGCAACTCTGGTACTGTACTCTTAGTCTACGAACTACGGATTTGGTCCCCGAATCTTAACTTAAATGTGGGGCGGGAATTTCTGCACGGAGGGTTACGAGACTCTCTTCGTCTGTGTTTTCTTTAATGTCGCCCGATCATTTCATGTCTTAGGCCTCGGCTTTTAATTACGCCGGGAGATCATCTTCTGGTGTGTTCTTGTTCCTCTGAAATGGAGGCGACAGATTGATATGCCCCCTTATGCTTGATTTGAAAACTTGCAAAAACCCTGAAAATGTTAGAAAAACCCAACTAGGGTGAAGGCGGGGGGTGATGGAAGTGGGAGTGGATGAGACGACGCAAACACAGGTAAAAAACGGGAACACCCAGGGAGGCGGGAGCAGACAATGGAGGTTTTTGTGAACGGGCGCAATAAGACACAGTATGGTCGTGAAGGAAGAATATCGGTGAATTATGAATCAAACATATAAAACGCACGCATATATATACGTATCGGCGCGAGGATATAATATGAGTGCACGGAGGGGAGAGACATATAGGCGGGCGGAGGACACACAAGAGACGACGTGGCGAGTGAATTGATAGACAGGGGGCGTGAAACAATGACACGGTGGCACACTGTGGTACGCGGTGGGACGCAGCGATGAATGATCAACTCCAGGACACACCAACCGTCGGATGGAGGTAGGCAGATCGAACGGAGCGGGTGGATCCCGCTGACCGGACATCGGCCGAAGATTAACGTGCGGGGAGAGAGCGGTTTCCCGCTCGTACAAAGGACGCGTGGCATTTCTTGTGTGGGATCGCTGGCCCCGCGGTAAATACTGCCAGCCGACAAAAGCGGTGTGGGGAAAGACCACTGGTTTTACTGTACGCCGGGGCTAAAGGCAGGGCCCACACTCCTGATGATCTGCGCCGTTGATTGAACATGAATCGGACGGTTGTGACGGCGCCCGGGATATAAGTGATAAGCCCCTGTTTCTCCCAGCCCGTGGTCCTGTGGCTCGGGTCATATGAATCATCAAAGCGGGAGGAGCTAAGGTTTAAGGGGCTTCGGCCCGATACATAAAATATGCATTTTAAACGTTGTAGAGTAGATTTTCTGGCGGAGATGACAGAATGAAACGGGGCCCAGGGGTTTTTGTTCATTAAAACACTTAGAAATGAATTTTGAAGAGGGTGGTGTCCGAATTTTAAATGGGAAAAGGGGATATGTACAACATGCCGGATGCCGACCTCTTCCGACTCGAAGCAGTACCGGATTACTTGGATGACATTGCCACTTATCTGACCACGGGACAATGCCCTCAGGATTACACCTCGCTCCAGAAACACCACCTGGTTGTCCGGGCGGCCGACTACCAATTGATCGCGGGGTAGCTATACAAACTGGGCCTCGATGAGGTGTTGCGCAGATGCGTCCTTGACCATGAACGAGAAGCGGTAATGTGGGAATGTCACAACGGTGTTGCGGGAGGGCATGTGGGTGTGAAACCCACCACAAGAAAGGTGCTCCAAGCTGGCCTGTGGTGGCCGATGGTACATGCCGACTGTAAGGCCTACGTGAAGCGCTGCGATGTTTGCCAGCGGACGGGAAGGCCCTCTCACCGGGACGAGCTTCCGCTACACCTAGTGCATGTGTTGCGGCTGTTCGAAAAGTGGGCTGTCGATTTTGTAGGTCCCATCGCCCCGGTCGCCAGACACTCCAAGGCTCGGTACATCATTACCGCCATGGATTACCTCACCTGGTGGGCTGAGGCAGCGGCGGTACGCAACTGCTTGGCAGAGACAGCTGCCCGATTCATTTTTTAACACATCATCAGCCGGTTCAGCTGCCCGCGAAGTTTAACCAGTGACCAGGGTACGCACTTCATCAATGATACTATCAAAACGCTGTTGGACACCTTCATGGTTCAGCATCACAAGAGTAGCCTGTATCACCTGCAGGCTAATGGTACGGTGGAAGCCTTTAATAAGATTCTGGAGAAAGGCATGACGAAGATTTGCAATGCTCAGCACGACGATTGGGATGAGCGTCTCCCAGTGGCATTGTGGGCCTATCAGACTACGGTGAAGCACTTGACCAATCAAACGCCGTTCCAGCTCATGTACGGCCGGGAGGCTATGATCCGTCCCGAGTTTATTATACCCAGCATGGTGATCGCCACGTCTCTCAAGTTTTCAGAAGAGGCCTCCCTCCAAGAGTGCCTCCATGAATTACAAGAACTGGATGAGGCCCGTTTCCTGGCCGAATTCCACCAGAAGATTCAGAAGGACCGGCAGAAAGCGTGGCATGACTGCCACATTAAGAACAAAACCTTTCAGGTTGGCGGCAAAGTTCTTCTATATGACAGCCAGTTCCAGAAGTTTCCAGGCAAGCTCCAGATGCACTGGTTGGGACCCTACTTTGTCATTGAGATTCGCGACTCAGGAGCCATTCGGTTGGCACAGCTTGAAGGTACAGTTCTCCCTGGGTGGGTGAATGGCGCACGCCTGAAACCCTACCAGGAGTAGGTACCTTCCACTTCTCATCAATAACTCTCGCACCCGAGAGCACCCGTAGCATAGCTTAGTCAAATAACTCTCCCGCAACCGGGATGAGCGTAGGGAGTCTTTTCCATTCATAGGTAGTCTGTCAATAACCGCTCAGTTGCAGGGACCGCACCGCAACCGATTGTGGTCGGGGCGGCGCCTGTCCAGCGTGTCATCCTTGTAGGATCCATCCACGTGCCAGTATCAGTCCAGGTCATTTCCGTCAGTCCTTTTTGTCAGTATGTAGGATCGCTCAGATTTGCATCATAAATTACCATAAGAAGGCAGTAACCGTACCATAATTATTTGCCATCATCTGCAGTTCCCTCAGCCGTCGCGTCCGCCCATTTCCCCATGCCGCCGTCAGCAACTGTCAGATTACACACAGGCATGCGATCGATCGCACAATTATCACAGGCAAGAAAGCCAGCAGGAATTAATTATCGTTATGAGGTCTCATCAACTCCGCTCGTGCCAGGTGATAACATAACTTGCATGGAAACTAATAGCACAAGAATGCCAGACCAGTTCAATTTGGCAATTGTAGTGACACCAGAACGGTTGAAGTCTCAAAACGCACCGCACCAAGATAGAAGCTCCAGAAGAATTCTCCAGGTTTACCAACACCCTGCCAAAATGACAAAGGCTCTCCTCTCCGTTGTTGAACCAGCGCTGGACAGTCGGATCCATAGGACAGAGTCGCTGGTTGGCAAATACGACAGTGCAGCATTGATAAACACCAACCTGTCCGACCCGGTCGAATTCCCCTCCCTCCATTGGCAGACATATATGGAGCATCACTACACACCAGGCGGTAGCTCAGCCAACCGAATGCGACTAGAGTACAGGGGCCTCCAGCTATTGTCCCTGATGAATTTAAGAACTCTTCCTGTCTTTGGGACTACCTGACCAGCCCTGCAATGCACCCGGTTCCTCCTCAGCCGAATTCAGAATGGGTCCTTGTGGCTAAACGAGGAGATCACCATTCACGCTGAAGAAATTCATCGCCTCACAGGGCTGTCCCAGAATGGCGCAGACGTCTCCGCTGCCGGTCAAACATCTTCCAAGCGCGCATGAAAGACAGGTGATATAGACCTCTATGCCAAATACGACACTCTCCGGGGGGGGGGAAGGTGCCAAAATTGACCTGATTAACAAGCCGGAGATTCGGTTCGCTTGCTATCTCATTGCTAGCAAGACGATGCAGCATTATACCAAAGGAGAGTGCACCTTGGATACCATCTCCATTGCGGAGCACTGTATCCAAGGCACCAGGATGAATTGATGTTCTTTCGTTCTCAAAGAACTGTTCGCGGCATGCGAAGAGAATTATAAGCGCACCACTAGTTTCATCTATGGTTACCTGATTGTAGCTTTTGCCATGTGGAAATGACACATTCCTCCTGTCCGGATGCCAGCAGAAACTACCGCGAGCCAGCCCCTCACGATGAAATTCACCCCGTGGCAGGTGTCCTCTGACCCCAGCACTAAACAGGTGAATGCGGAAGCGTTTCGGTCTTGGTACGGGCTAATGATAGATGTGGTAGCTAACCAGCAAGGGGTGCCCAAAAACCTGTTGGATGACTATAGTGAGCAGGTATGGTTTGGGGTAAGCCACAGGCACACTTACCTCCGCCCCACTTGCGTGTCGGAAGCCACCTTCCACATGATGCCGCTCAAGTTCCAGCTGGACGATGCTACCTTTCACCGCGAGGTCTGTTCGTGGCCGGGGGTCACAAAGCACATCCGCGACGGGATCCCCAGATACAACTTTGAGCGGATGTTGTCGGCGCAACGGCCTGCCGAGACGGGCACGACAGGGCCCTCACAGGCTGCGGTGGGACCTTCTCAGGATGCAGCCGGGACCTCACCGGAACTCCCCGAACCACTGGTCCCCGTCATCCAACACTTCAATACTTAGGTACGAAATTTCAACGTGGCAGCCCAAGTTATTTCAAGCGGTGCCCCTTTGTTTCCTTTATTTTCTGAATTCCAGCACAGTCGTTCTCTCTCTCTGTCCCATACTGCCCCTCTCACTTCTCCCATCCCTACCCAACTTATTCACTTCTACCAGCCCCATCATCACCCCAATGGGCGAAACGGGCCCAGGACCTGATCAATTAGACCCCCCTCCATCCAAGCGGGCTCGAACCACTGTCACTGATCCGGTGGTGGACCTTACTGATGACGATCCGCCACCCAGTCCAGTCACAGGGACATTAGTTCCAGAGGAACCCCTTATCGACCCATCATAATTCCTCAATATTCACATCCCCCGTACCTCCACCACACCGGCCACCGATCCCTCCACCGTCCATCCACTTGCGACTTAATCCATTCCATCAAAATCGTCTGCCACTGTATCCGACCCCCTTATCCAGGAACTCTTTGGAGGAGACCATGGGGCTGAAGTCACCTCCAGTACTGCGGCCGTAGTACCACCAGTCGACCCCGTGGCCACACCCCATGGTTCTTTCTCTACTATATTTACCCGGCTGGCCAACGTTGGGGCTGACTCGGTCGAGGCTCCGCCTGAGTGTGTTGACCCTCCCCCCACAGGCCAAACCACTCAGCAAGAACGACCAGATTCCGACATGGGCACCTCAATGCAGCAACAAACACTAGTGTCCCCTCCTGAGAATTCCAACAGATCAGTGGCCAGTGGACAACCTTTGCAGGAGCGAATGTCGGAGCAGGGCGCTTCCAGCACCCCCAACGTCGACACATGGGGTATAGCCCAGTTGTACCTATTCATTTAGAGGGTGGCCCTGCAGGCCGAATAGCTCCATTCGGAGCTGCAGCAGTGGTGCGATGAGCAGCACCACCAGATCATGGAGCTTACTGAACAGCGCGACCAGCTGACCATAGAGAAGGCCTACCTGCAGGAGCAGATCACCATTGTCACTCGAGCGTTCTCAGACCTATGGCCCGCTGTAAGGGCTCACCATGGCCCACTTCCTGACGATATAGCGGAAAGCAATGTGGCCGTCCAGGCTTACCACATTCGGTCTGCCTTCACTGGTCTACACAGGGAAAATCAGGAACTTCAAGCAGCGTTAACCGCACGGCCCGCGCTCCCCGACCCGCAGATTGTATACTCTGAACAAGTGGCAGCCAAGCAGACCCAGGCAGCTCACATGCAGGCGACCCTTCACTCCATGGCGCGCGAGGCTTACGACCTCCTGCGAAGTCTGCAGGAGTGTTCACTCGCCCTCACGGTCAAAACGCAGCCCATCTCCACCCAGCTACAACAGATTTCCAGGGAAATTCAGGAGACCGTAGATCCCACGCGGTTAGATCAACTATATGTCCAGGCGGACGAGCTTGAGGTTCAAATGCACCAGACCGAGGCCGACTCAGCAACGGCCAAGCAGATAATTCGGGAACTCCGTCCACCCATTCAAGCCAGTGCCAAATCAATACAACAGCTAGCTGCAGAGGCCGAGATCCACCTTACCATGATGTTTGGGGCTGTCTCGACGAATATAGAGGAGGCCGCTACCACCAGGATCACCGAGGAAGCCGACTCGCTATTGCAGGGATGGCAGCAAGCTGTGTCGGACTTCACCGGGCTCAAAGAAATAGCGCTCCGCAGGGTCCCGGAGTTGGGGCCCTTGTTTGAACAGCCACTTGGAGGAGCACAGCAGGAACGGGCACGAGACGAAGGCACACAGGCCGAACAAAGCACGGGATCCAGGGAGGCAATGGAGGTGGAAACTGTCATTTGTGATTGACTCGGGGACGAGTCAAGGAACTGTGGTCGGGGCCTATTGGGGCCCTTGTTTTTGAAATCTTGGTTAGAACATTTTGAATTTTGACCTTTTGAGTTGCGGCATGAAGACACATGGCAATCGCGACCGCGTCGCAACTACCAGGAGTCGCGGAGCTATCAAGGTGGCACAGAAGCATGAGATAGCTGAAGAAAGAACACGCACAAGTACAGATGAAGAAAACACATAGCAGAAGACAGAAAGCGGAACATACAGATAATAGGAGAGAAACTGGAAGCAACTGAAGAAAATACACAGGGAGGAACTGATAGTCACGATAGCGGGTGAATAAATAACAGTCACCCAGCTGAAAAAAGGGAGAATGCTGCAGAAGTTGCGAGGCTCATGACAGGAGAATAAGCACAGAGCGACTGCGGGAAATCATGCATGACATTTCTGTGGTTCCTAATCTTCTCTATTCTACCTTTCTGTTCCGTAAGACATTTGTATCATAGTTGTAAGCTATTGCTGAAGATGCTATGTAATCATGGGCTTCGTCAAGAGATTAATATAATGAAAGGTTTCTGTCTCAATAAGAGGTTTACATGCATGTAATGTGTTTATGCTGGTTTAAAATTTTTATTTGCTAATGTCTGAATGCTTCTTAAGTGCTCTTGTGTACAATACTCTGTCTATATAATCGATGCACTGTCCATCATGAGTTGCAACTCTGTTCCTTACCATTGGTCTAATCCCCTCCTACATGTGGTTGCGACACGCCTCGGGTGAGACTCACTGCTCTCCGGAGTAGGGTGAAAATGCCGGCGTGATCCTAGACTACATCAAACTCCTTTGTTGGCCACAACTCCTGAACCTGGGTCTTGTCCGAGAGACCTGACTTCTCACCAACACTTCCCCATCACTCTATCTCTCTCTCCAACTATCTTACTATATCCTTATTTTTCTCCTTCTCTATCCTTCTCTCCCCTTTGTCTCCATCACTCCTCGTATGTCTCTTTATATCACCCCTAATCATACACACACACTCTCTCAATATTTCCCTTGTCACTCCATCTCTCTCCACTTCTCACTCTCTATGTCTTTCTTCTTCCCTCCCTTTGTCACCCTCCAACTATATCTCTCTATCCCTCCCTCTCTCCTCCTCCTCTCATCCTTCCTCTCTCTCCCTCTCTCTCCTACCTCCCTCTCCCTCCCCCCTTCTCTCTCTCTCTCTCTCTCTCTCTACCCTTATACCTCCCTCTATCCTTATCTCTCACCCACCTCCATCTTTATGTCTCCCTCTCCCTCTCTTACCCTTCTCTACCTCTATCACTCCTCTCCCTCTCACTCTCACTGTCTCTTCATTCCTCATCTCCCCTCTCCTTCAGTTTATCTCCATCTCTCCCTTGTCACTCCCCCTATTTCTCCACCTCTATCATATGTCTTTGTTATTCCTTCTCATATATATCTAGAGTTAATATATATATCATGATATATTAATATATTTTATAATATAACAAATTTAATATTGTATTAATCCGAAGTTATTAAATTTAATAATATTAATATTATAATATATTAATATGAATATTAAAAATAATAATAATAATATTAATATTAATATTAATATTTTAATATTAAGGTCAGGGTTAAGAATTTTTTTTTGCATGGTATTAATAATAATTTGGTGGATGGTATTTCACCAATAGGGTTGGTATATAAATAGATGTTGATTTCTAATCCTATGAGATATATTTTTATTTATATATTTACCTTACCTCTTTATACCTCTTTTATATTTATATATTTACCATACATATTCTATAAATATGGTATTTGGTTCATGGTATTTGTCCCATGGTATTTTTTTCATGGTATTAATAATAATGTCCCATGTTATTTGGCCTATATGTTTCACCTAAATAAAACCTATTTTTTGAGTTTTTGTAAATATGAAGAGGTTTATGGAGTAAATATAAAAGGAGGTTTTATTTATTTACCATACCTATAGTTTATTTATATTTATATTTATTTACCATAGTTTCAGAGTAAGTATAAAAACAGGTTTTATTTATTTACAATACCTCTAGTTTATTTATATTTTTATTTATTAACCATATCTCTTTTTTTATTGTTCCCAAACTTCACATTTTAAATTAATATTGTCAAAATTTATTTTTAATGAATTTTTATTGTTTTTTTATATGGTTATGTAAGTCATTCTTTAAGCCAACATTATTTAGATTTTATTTTTTAAATTTTCTTAATTTTTCTTAATTTTGGCTTCCAACATACTTACACATCGAGGTATACTAGGCTGTAGAATGTGCCTCTCGACACAATCCTGATAGCCCATCGATTACTCATAAAAAATCCTATAGGCCTTTGATTTTTTCTTTAAACTTATTAAAACGGGGATATGACCTTCATAAACCTACTGTTTTGATTGGTCCAATCTCTGGTGGGGAGGGAAAGGAAACAATAATAGAGCAGAGGTGTCAACAATTTTGGGAGTTTTATCTGTTGCTACATGACTTGGGGTTGATGGATTACAGGTTTATGGCGATGCAAAGGGTATCATTGATTGGGTCAACTAACACAATATTTTCAATCCACCCATTTTATCTAACTAAATAAAACACATCACACAACTTATAAGATCTTTTCAGTACATCCATTTTGAGCATGTTTATAGAGAGCAGAATTTGACTGCTAACCTCGTGTCCAAAAGAGGTATAAATATGCATTCAGGTAAGATATATTACACAATCTTTGAAAATCATATAAAGATTAAAGCTAAAAGTGTGACTTTCATTGAAGGAAAACAATATCTTATTAATATTATTTCTGTCAAACGATAACAGTGTCACTATTTTGCTGAACAAAACTTTGAGTTTTTTTGGTGTAATGATCTAGATTTATGTAGGAACACAACAAAATACACATATAACCATGAATATAAAAATGCAGTGGAAATAACACTTCATTTCATTACTATCAAAGAACTAAAATATGTTTACAGACAGAATAGAAATAAAATAGCTAGGGCACTGATAGCTTATCTTTGAGAAGAGATGTGGTGGCTACAGACCTTTGAACTCTATGTTACAATGAGGCTCGAAGGCCTATATATTATTCAGACACAATGGAAAACCCTAAACATCCAAAAACCTAACCCTAGGAGATGAAACACTAGAATATGGGCCCCGTTGGGGTAAATTGGTATATGAATTTCCTGGGGTCGTAACTTTGGCATACTATCTCCATTTGACGCACATGATACATTGTTAGAAAGATCTATCCGAGGACTACAAATGTTGACCACAAATATTGATTCTGAAACATAATCATATTCACTAGAAATCAATATTTGTCAGAGAAGAAATGCCCAAAAAATGTCATTTAGGGCCTCAAAACGGCTCTGGAAGTCCAGGACCCGAAAACTGTTAAAAATAGTAAATTGTGCTATAATTAAGGAAACTAAAAAATTGAAAGAAACAATGGTGGGGCCCCAAGTGGAATAGGAGGGTGGCCACCAATATCCACCTGGATCATTCCTCCCCCCTTAGGAAGTAATGGTCCCCATTGCGTTGAGTTCCTCCATGAGATGGGGAAACTTTTGCAGAACTTGGTCCCTAGTGAACCACTTGCCTTGGTGCAGGAGTTGGCCAGCTTTGACCACCCGATACAGTTGGATCTTCTACTAGCGTGTAATGTCCCATAATAATTATAAAATCATAAATAAATATAAAGTAATAAATAATTATAAAATAATAAATAATATATAAATAATATAATATAATTTAATAAATAAGTAAATAAATAAATAGTCAAGAGAATAATAAATAACTAATCAGTAAAAAATTAAACAATAACTGGAGTTCTAAATAAAATGGTAAATAATAAACTGGAGTCCTAAAACAATAAACAATAAGTAAAGTTAAAGAAATAATTAATTAACCAAAGTAAATAAATTAACAAAGAGTTAAATTAAGAAACTAATAGAAAGAAAGTTAAAGAAAGAATTAATTAACAAAAATAAAACAAAGAGTTAAACTAAGAAACTAATAAAAAGGAAGTTAAACTAAGAGAACACTAAATTAAGTAAAGCTAACAAAAAGTAAGAGAACACTAAATTAAGTAAAACTTAAGTTGCATGTTGACACAGTGACTGTGTGCATGTGGTTCCCATTCCATGCTTTGGTCTATTTAATAGACATTGAGGAGGGTTCAAGGCATTCATTTCTTTCATCCATTCTCTGGAGAGAAAGGTATGATGAGGCAAAGGATACCCTGGTAGTAGTACGTTGATTGAGAGGTTGGGGGTGGCCAGCTGTGGAAGGATTACATACAACTGAGCTTACGGTTGGGTGGAGAGTTGTCTCCAAAACTCTGTTGCGGTCAGCAGGATTCAGCTAGCATTCAACCTTGGAGCCTCAAGTAAGGAAAGCGCCATCACAGGTAAGTTGACTTGCTTATGTTTCTGAAAATTCATGATGATTAGTAAAACGGTTTTTGGGTTGATTATTCATTGTTTATGTGATATAATTAATTGCATGTTTAAATTGGAGTTGTTACATATGGTATCAGAGCCAAGTTACGACTTTAGGAGACTTATAGGTAAAAGTTAAAGCTTGATTTTTTTATGGTGATGATAAATAGAGAGCTCTGAATTGAGTAATGTAGTGATTACAAATTTAATATAATAATTATAATTATTATTAAAAATAGATTTGAGATTAGAGTTCTAAATTAAAAAGAAAATTAGAAAGCCCACATGCATCGTGGTTTTAAATAAAATATATACATGCATTTTTATTTTAAAATAATATGTATATATTAAAAATATGGCTCTATATATATATATTAAAAATAAAAGATTATATTCTAGTCTTTTTCTACGATCTTGAGCCATAATTAAATAACATGCAAAATTATTCGTGGAGTGGCTTGCTTTAAAAGATTAAGTGTATGTCTTATACTTCCCTTCATGCAATCAAACTATCACTTAAATAACTTTTTAAATAACTTTTGTTAAGAAACTCTTGAGAAATAGTTATAAGCATATTTTTAAATTTATATATATATATAGATAGGGAATTGTTAAGTTCTAATATTTATTAAAAGTCCAAACATTTATGAAGATTAGAGAGTACAAACTAATTATGGATATGAATTCATGAAAACAAAATCTAAGATAGATTTTTTTTTTAATTTTTATGTAATTATAAATATGCTGTTTTTGTAATTTTTATAATTATATATTGTTAAACCATACATATATATATATATATATAAGTGCATGATTAAATTCAACCATATATATATATATATATAATTAGACCTCTGCCCCAGTAATTAGTCTTCCAACCGCTGTGCCACAGTGGGGTGAATGCCTTGATATATATAATTAAATCTCTTGCTCAGAAGCCAAGCGTAACTATTGAATATCTTTCGAATCCCATCGGAAGAGGGATTCTCATCAGTTAGCTTATCAGTTGCTGGTGGAAGATAACGTGCGAGGCATAAGGGGGGATCCCCGCACAGTGGACAGCGTAATAGCCAGGTACTGTTGATAAGACTCTGTGGTTACTGACTTCTAACCTTGTAACTACATATTTTCAGTACTGCGTTGCCTGTACATTGCATAAGCTGCATGAATTTGGTGATTGGGTAAACTACTGTTGACTGCGTGTTTACCAGCCCTTTTCAGATTGCAAATTACGTGGTAGTCTCCATATAAGTGAAGAGAATCTCATTTTGAGACACGGGGTAAAGTAAATATGTAACCTGCAAACATCCTGCTTCTGGAAAAGGACGGAGGATCTGGATTTGCCCTCTTCTGCTTCCTCCTCCTCCACCGCTGTTCTGTGGCTCTGCTTCGGCCGAGCGCTGGCGGTGGCCAATCTTGTGTTCTGGCCGTTCAATCTCTTCTATTAGAACTTAACAATTCTGCCCAAGGCCTTCAGGCTTTATCATCAGAAAAATACCACCGACGCCATTCTCAAAGAAGACTAGAATAGCAGATGTATTGTCTTCGGCTCACTTCGGGTATTTGATCGCTCCAAGGGAATCGAACCCTTGATCTCCAAATCCGGCAACGTTTTCATAAAATCTGGCTAAACCACGAATTTTTAACCATTTCGAACCATTGACCTCTGTACAGTTTTATCTGCCAAACAATATGCCGCGGTTTCGAAGTATTGGACCTCGGTACAGTTTTCTCCCATACAGTGTAGATTATTTTTATTTTTATTTTCTTCGTTTTAATGTATATTGGATTGGCTTCTAAAGAATAAAATTGTTATATCTTTCCAATTTTGTTTCTATATTGTATCATAAACAAAAATTTACTTGTGCTCTGTAACTACGGTAGATTCATCTTAATGGGCTGTTGCTTTTTGCTCTTTTTGGGGAAACTAGACTTTTCTTTCTTTGGGAAAAATAGCTCAAACATCTCGTAATAAAAAATAGTATGATTGAAGTTATTTTGTTACTAAATTTGTAATAGGAAAGCGATGATTGAATTTATTTTGTTACTAAATTTGTAATAGGAAAGCGTTCAGGGCAAACCACATGAATGTTCCAAAACTATTTAAAAAAAAAAAAAAAAATCATCATCATCATCCCTTAAATATAATTTGGATTCGACTCTCCAACCAGCGCACGAGAGCTCCAACCAATACAACTGCAATTACAACTTCAATCCCTATCTGTGCGCGAGCAAGCCCTCTTTTCTGGGTCGAGGGTATAAATTTTGTCAAATTAAATAATTTCAAAAAAAAACTTAGTATATAAATCATTACATAAATACCATTAAAAAAAAAAAAAACAACTTACTTGTTGTTAAAATTATTAAATATAACAATGGATATTTTTCTCTGTTTTCGCAAAGATTAAACACAAAAATACAAATTCTAAAGATGTATCTGCTCAGTACATTCTCCTTTCAATTTAAGGTACTCCGTGATTTGCTGGAAAATATTTTTATAGGCTGCATGGAATCATGGGACTCCGATCTAATTCTATTCTTGCTCAAGTGTGAGCAAACAAAGCTCGAGTGTAACTTACAATTAAAAAAAATAGAACTGTAGTGTAATCAAAGTGTTTAAAAAATTATATATATATATATATATTAAAATTTCATAGTTTAACATGATACACATGCAATATGCTTAGCTAGTGTTTTTAATGATTTAGAGTTGAAGTCCTTATAATAATATAATAAGATAATGAAAAGTTAAATTTTTTCTTTGTTAAAAAAAAATAATATAGACTATTAAAATATTTTATCAATAAAATATATCAAATATACGTATTGATGTTAGAAGTAAGTGTTTTATTATAATTAATTGTTTTTAAAGTTATATAAAATCAATTTGAAGTTACATTCTTTTTCGTGTAAAATTACACCTTTTTTTATATACAAATTTAAGAAAGAAAAAAAATTAATTGAAAAAGTAGGGTTATTATAATTTTATTTATTTATTTAATTTCCTATTTAAAGTGTGATTGCTATTATAGAGAGAAATGCATAGATATTGTATTAGAGATTACATGAATAATTAAGGTTAAGCAAGTTCTTTAGTGAATTTGAGGTTATTAAGTTGATCTATTGACTTGCTTCAAGAATGCTGATTGTTAAGACAGATGTCATCAATTAGAAGGTTTAACAAATTATAATTACCTTGTCATTGTTTTTAAGTGGCTCACTAGGATGTATGGCAATAACTTATAAATTATGTAATATTATGTAATATATATTAATATTTAGCATCATGCATATTTGTATTTATTATTATGAAATATTGGTTTAATTATAGGATCGTATTTTAATTTGGATAATTTAAATTTAAAAACATACAAATTTTTCATACTCTTAATATATAAATAAGTATACAAGTGTGTAAAAATATAGTATATGTTAAAGGTATTTCAAACAAATAAAGATGAATAATGCATAGGTTAAAACAAGGAAGGAATAACCTGTAAGTCAAAACAAAATATATCATATGATGTGTGAGTAATTACATTAATATTACTTACTACATTCAATTATATTATTTAGATTATAAAGAAGTTAAGAAATTAACATGCCACATAGATTATGTAACTTTAATATTTATTTGTATATAGATTTTCTGGATAGCAATATTTTTATTTTTAATACTTAATCTCATAATGTCGTGCTTGGTTGGTAATGAGGTTTTGAATGGACTTGTAAATTACAAATAATTTTTGGGTATTCACATATTTAAATAGTTATAAATTTGCAAACTATGACTTAATTAGATACATTCATTAAAAATATGATGTTGCTAATTATATTAAATCTAAGAATATTACTTTTAATAAATTAATTTAGAGAATGATGGATATAATTAATTGTGTATTATTCATATAGGTATTAGTGAATTATTATAAATATTTGTTTTAAATTTCATATTCTATTTGGTTTTGAAAAGATTGAGTACTACATAGTTAATGGTTATTATTAAGTTATGGTTTACACATGTAATAAATGGATTTGGATGAATGACAATTAAATTGTGGTTTTGATCTCCATAGTGTAACTTATGAAGGATGAGGAAAATTAACGATGGGACGTTATTCTTTCCACCATGGTTTTTCATTAAAAAAAAATCACTTTTTTTCTTTTCTTTTTGGAAACCTAATCTTTTAGTTTTAATTAAAATGATGATTTCTTACATAGGTCAATTTGTCTATACAGTTAGGATGTCAATTTTATTTACCGTTTGGGCTTCCTTGATCTAGCCATTAATGTTGTTGACACTAATACATTAGTTTTACATTTGGCCCGGGGAAGAATTCTCTCTACCTTGTTGACATTAATACTATGGTGTCCCTTATTGAATTAGGTGAATTTTATCATTGGTTAATTAGGACTTGATTTCATCAATTGATTATAAATATACCAACTTTTCTCATGGTGTTGATCTATTGCATGCCATTACTCACAGTTGGTGTAGTTGATAAGTTGTTAAATAATCTTAGTTCATAGTAGGTATTCAATGTTTATACAAGCAAATGAAATTGATTTTTTCGATGAATCATGATAAGAATGCTTATAATGTATTATTATTCTATATTTGATAAGTATAGATATGATTCTCATATTAATGATGTTTCATGATGTGATGGTATGTGGTAAATGGATATAATTATGATAAGAGGTTGATGATGCACATGTGGCGGTTATTTATTTATTTTTATGATAATGAGGTTGTATGCTAATGAGGGATAAGATATGCATAGGAATCATGATGTTATGATATGATGTATATTGGCATGTTGTTCATTTATTATGTGATGCCATGATTCATATATGTTGATGTTATAAATTATGATGGAATTTCATGATGTGAAGCATGTGGAATCAATACAGATTTGTGACATACATGAGGATGTAGTTCTTTACTATTTATAATGTTGTCATTAACAACGATGTTATGTTATCATGATGACATGCAAGAGTTGGCATGTGGATTATTTTCTATCATTTTATGATTGTAACTAATGCATTGGATGCATGTTGAGATGTGGTGATTGACAGGAAATCCACAGATGGGCTGAGAGGGCCGGTTTATTTGATGATTTCGTGGGAGCCCATACCTACGAGGGAGAATATGTAACACCATATTGGCTGGGGACGAACTCAATCAAAACTACATATGCCAGTGGTTCCTTTGTCTTGTATATCTCTTGATGGATAGCTCTTGAAGGGTTGTGGGACCATCTCGAGGAGGCCAAGGGCCTGATATTGTAGGTCGAATGCTTATTATTGGATGGGAACACCGGAGTCTAGAAGTGCGTAAGAATTCAATGCCTGGGGCTGTGCGCCTTAAGAAGCTGTGGAGGGAGTGGGCTAGCCTTGCAAGATGCCCGGAGTAATTGAGTACTGGGACCGGATGCCTGCCTTGGGGCAAATGAGGTCTAAGTCGGGCACAAGCCTTGGGGCCAGCCTTGACTAGGGATAGACTGGGAAGGCTTATGCCTTGTTCCAAAAGTGGGAAAAAGGACATAGATTCCTTGAGATTCCTGGGCGCTGTGATGAACTTTTGATGCCTGCTGGTCATACTAGTTTAGCAGAGGGTGTTGGTCACACATGAAGTAATAAATAATAAATAATATAATATAATTAAATACTCAACTTCAGGACGAAGTTCCTTGAAGAGGGGGAGTATTTAATGTCCCATAATAATTATAAAATAATAAATAAATATAAAGTAATAATTATTTATAAAATAATAAATAATATATAAATAATTTAATATAATTTAATAAATAAGTAAATAAATAAATAGTCAAGAGAATAATAAATAAATAATCAATAAAACATTAAACAATAACTTGAGTTATAAATAAAATGGTAGATAATAAACTGGAGTCCTAAAACAATAAACAATAAGTAAAATTAAAGAAATAATTAATTAGCCAAAGTAAATAAATTAACAAAGAGTTAAACTAAGAAACTAATAGAAAGAAAGTTAAAGAAAGAATTAATTAACAAAAACAAAACAAAGAGTTAAACTAAGAAACTAATAAAAATGAAGTTAAACTAAGAGAACACTAAATTAAGTAAAGCTAACAAAAAGTAAGAGAACACTAAATTAAGTAAAAATTAAGTTGCATGTTGACACAGTGACTGTGTGCATGTGGTTCCCATTCCATGGTTTGGTCTATTTAATAGACATTGAGGAAATTTCAAGGCATTCATTTCTTTCATCCATTCTCTAGAGAGAAAGGTATGATGAGGCAAAGGATACCCTAACAGTAGTACATTGATTGAGGGCTCGGGGGTGGCCAACTATGGAAGGATTACATACAACTGAGCCTACGGTTGGGTGGAGAGTTGTCCCCAAAACTCTGTTGCGGTCAGCCGGATTCAGCTAGCATTCAACCTTGGAGCCTCAAGTAAGGAAAGTGCCATCACAGGTAAGTTGACTTGCTTATGTTTCTGAAAATTCATGATGATTAGTTAAATGGTTTTTGGGTTGATTATTCATTGTTTATGTGATATAATTAATTGCATGTTTAAATCGGGGTTGTTACATGGCGAGTGTTCTTGATTTTCATGTCCATGATACAATACATGGTGGCTTGTTCCATGCAATCTGGGTTTAACTTTGTTGGTGTGAGTTGTTCTGTAATGTTAGAGGTGTCCAGTAGAGGTGGGAAATAGGGCCGAAGGTGGTCCACATTGAATACTGGGTGCAGACCAAGGAATGGCGGAATATGGAGCTCAAAGGCATTATTCTCTATAGCCTTTGTGATGGTGTATTGCCAATATTGAAGTGGGCGAAGCTTGCTGTGGGGTTCAGTGAGGCACTCCTTCTACAAATGTAGCCACACTTTGTTGCCCACCTGGAAGTGGTGTGGCACCCGATGTTGATCATGTCATTTCTTATACTTAGCATTGGCTCTGTCCAACATGTTATGAAACTGCTAGAAGATGTGCTGAATGTGTTCAATGAAGTTGTTCGCTTTGTCAGCTTTAGACTAGACATGAGTCGAATTGGCTTGAGTAGCCACAATTGGCATGGCTACATCAATGGGACATAGTGGCTGGAACCCCAGGCCCACCTGAAAGGGGATGTGGCTGGTTGAACTGTGGAGAGCTCGGTATAACTATGTTTTACATAGGGAAGGCTCTCATCCCATGTGGGTGGATTCTTTGAATTGTACATGCGAATAATGTGTAAAATTATCCTGTTGACGACCTCTGTCTGACCATCAATTTTGGGATGGAAAGCTATGGACTTGGTGAGCTTGGTGTCCAACATTGACTAGAGGCTGGACCAAAATGTGCTAAGGAACCTGCTGTCCCGATCTAAGATGATAGACTGTCGGATCCTAAAGTGCACCCACACTCGTTCAAAGAAGAGTTTAGCAGTGGCTTCTATTGTGATATTCTTCTTGTAGGCTAAAAAAATGGCCATATTCTAGAATCTATCGACAACCACGAAAACATAGTCATTTCCATGCTTAGTAGAAGGAAAGCCTAACATGTAATCCATGGAGATGGATTCCTAAGGTCGACTAGGGGTAGGTAGCGAAGTATAGAGGCGTTGCTTCTTGATGGTCGATTTGGCAATGGAGCAAGCAGTGTAGGATCTGATGTACTTCCCAACATCTTGTCGAAGGTTCGGCCAATAGAAATACTTCTCTAGTACTGCCACTGTTTTCTTGATCCTAAAATGCCTAGCAACTTGACTGTAGTGTGCTTCCCAAATCATCTTGGCACACTCACTTGAAGGAACACAAAGGTGTCCCGGGTGACATAACAGTGCATCCTGGAGGTGTAATTTTGGAACTTGCATACCCTCCAAGAGTGTCTTGTATGTGTGGTCGAATTCCATATCGCTTTTATAGAGAAGCGACCAATTAGAAGTCTCATACTCACAAGAGTTGAGAATGGTGGTTAGCACCACGATCGGTGGTTGGCTAAGGCAGTCTACGACATTATTGGTGTTGCCCTTCTTATAATTGATGTTCAAATGAAATTGTTGCAGATATGTGGACCACTTCTGATGGCGATCATTCTGCAACTTCCCTTATGTCTGTATGAACTACAGGGGTTGGTGGTCTATGTGGATGAACATTTCCTTCCCCAAAATGTAATGCTTCCATTGGTGGCACACCTGCACAATGGAATACATTTCTTTGTCATAAATGGAATACTTGCAGACTGTGTTGGATAGTGTCTCACTGTGATATGCCACTAGATGCCCCTGTTGAGTAATAACTACCCCAATAGCATAGTTAGAGGCATATGTCTTGATCTCAAATGGTTGTTACAAGTCTGGTAATGTGAGCACTGGGGTAGAGCAGAGAAGATGGTTCAATTATACGAACGCCTTCTGTTGATATTCCGACCAAAATAATTTTTCTTTCGCTCCTCCCTTGGTAACTTGACTCAAGGGCCAAGTGATATGACAGAATCCCAACACAAACATATGGTATAAATTAGCAAGACCCAAAAATCTGCGAAGATCTGTTAGAGTGGTTGGGGCCGACCAATCCCGAATTACTTGGATCTTGGTTGGATCCACATGCACCCATTGTTCATCAATAATGTATCCTAGATACTGAACTTGGGTCATGCCAAAATTTCACTTCTCCAAATTGGAACACAAATTGTGTTGTCGCAGTGTTTGGAGGACTTGTCGGATGTGGTGGAGGTGTTCCTCCCAAGTCTGGCTGAAGATCAGGATGTCATCCAAGTAAACTACTACAAATGAGTTGGTGAATGGCCGCAAGATGTCATCCATCAGCCTCATGAAGGTTGCGGGAGCATTCGTCAACCCAAAAGGCATGACCAGCCATTTGAAAATGCCCTCCTTGGCTTTGAAGGAAGTCTTCCACACTTCAGATGGTTTGATTGGCACTTGGTGATACCCAGACTTCAAGTCGATCTTGTTAAAATATTTCACTCCATTGAGTTGATCCAGTAGGTCATCAATCTGTGGGACCAGGTACCTATCCTGGACAACGATCTCGTTCAATGTACGATAGTCAATATAGAGTCTCCAAGTCCCACCCTCAAAAATAACATGCCAACACCAACAACTGAAAAACACATATACATCAAACCATACGACAAGAAGCTTGATGAAGGAGTTCACCCCGCCTGGGTTACATTTCCTTGGCATGTCAAAATGACTAGACCACTCTTCTATTTGGTGAACAAAGGTACATATCAGTATAATTTTTTATTATGTGGCTATAACCCCTTCAATATGATGTTTTGCTACAAATAACTCTCACATATAACAAAAGTACAACAATCTCCTACAGAGATGATCTATACAGCACCAATGAGTGCTAGAAAGCCCTCACAAATACACTCCAATTCCACACTGAAGCATACATAAAATATCTTCATAAACTTAATGAATGAAGAAATAAAACTAGAATTGAACCATGCTAGCCATAAATACTGCAACAATAGTTCAGTAAATGAGAACAACCCCTACAAAGTCTCTTCCTTGATCCACAACTACCAAAACCGCTTCAAATGGCTAATTGATCCATACACTCTTCTTGTCAAACTTGAAAATTTACCTTAAATATGTGTACAAAATAGAAAAAATAAGTTACCATTGGATTCATAACATTATTACCCCTGAGTAGCCTCTTTTGGTTCTTCATTTGGACTTCAGGTCCTCTAGAAATGGCCTCCTCTCTTGGTGGCCCTAGACATCGAAATTCTTCAAGTGGGAAAAAATCCATCAAGAAGTCCTCCTCTACCTTTGAAACCTATTCCAATGGATTCCTAGCATGCCAAAATGCTAAGAATGACTTTTACTAAGCTCAATTTGGTTGAATATTGCCCGAGATAGGCCTCATTTACTCCAAGCCTAGTAAACTGCGACTACGTTTGGTGGATTGCCACTTAAGTCCACTAAAAGTGGAACTTTGCCAAATATAGTGCATTCTGCCAAACATGCCACCAGTTCAAACTTTGGGTTAATTAGCGTTATTCTAGATTAGGTGGGTGGATAAGTGCAGTTTAATAAGATAAGTGTGTTTAGTGCAAATCTTGTTTTAACGTCGATAAACCGTGTTTTAAAATTTAATTAATCGTGTTTAATAAAACTCCTTCAGTTTGTGCATTGAAGCTCTTGGTTCTAGGCTTATGGCCACTGTTGGGAAAAATACTGAGAGGGGGGGGTGAATCAGCATTTAGGACTTACTCGAAACTTTTTAGTTTTTCATGCTCTAAAACTCATACGCTACTTTACTGAACCAGACTCGCGTATATACGTGGATACCCTTCACAAAACTCGCATATATATAGAGATATTATTATGCCATTAGTTATTTACTTAGATCTATGCAACATTCATTCTTCTGATGATTAGATAATAGTAAGCATGTGCAGTAATAACAGAATAAACCATCACACATAAGCATCACACAAGAACACCAGGATTTTAGGTGGAAACCCAAGTCGGGAGAAAACCACCGTTGTCATTGTCTCAGCCTCCAATATTTTATTATAAAGAAAACATCTTACAACTATGTGCTGGCGCAGACTCATACCAGCACGCAGGCACCCACCTGCGCTCGTTTACCAGCCTCTCCTGGAAGGCAGCTACGACCCCCTGCTCTCGTTTACCAACCTCTCCTGGAAGGGAGCTACAACCCCCTGCTCTCGTTTACCAGCCTCACTTGGAAGGGAGCTACAACCCCCTGACTGAAGGCTACAACCCTCATCACCACTATGGACCATGTTTCATCAATTTTCACACTGGATCCAAAAGCTTTCTTTAGAGCACAACTTGCAGGCCACTTTTCATCATATTTTCAAACTGGACCCACTCCACACATTTAAGCTCAATCATACATCAAAAATGATACATATCAATTCAGACAACCCAGACAGATAGCAGTAACACAACATAATAGATCAGACATTTCATACTTCATAATTCAGCAAACCCTAGTTTTCATACGCGCTTTCCTTTCACTGATCCTGTGTGTATACGCGCCATCATGAATATGAACCTGCGTATACCTCTGCACATACTTCAGAACTAGTTTCACAACCCATACACACTTTCACTTTATCAAACCCGCGTATACACGCGCTTCCGCTATTATAAAATTGCGTATAGATCTTCAAACATTATAGGGCAGCATACTTCTTCAGATCAGATATTCAATTCAGATGTAACCCTTCACTACAGACAGATGTTCGCCTCATCTCAGATCTAGACATTCCACAAACAGATCTAGAAGATACAAATACATTTCAGATCTAGATTCCCTTCTTCATCATTTTCTCCATAGGTACATCACTGTTTCAGATCTATCATCAAATTGTTACCCTTTCCACATAGATATTCTTCAGAGAGAAGTAGTCATTCAAACCTAGACTTCTTACACACCTTTTTCACAATTATTTTCTTCTCCTTATATAGGTTTACCCTTTATCAATACCATGAGCCAAAACCACACCATTTCCGATGGTATTCCTAGACGGGATCAAATAGACAACCCAGCGCTCAATACAATGGGTCAATACCATGGTAGTAACCCCTGGTTTTACACATTTAGAGTGCAATTGACCATACGCGACTTGGAACGTTATTTCCTGCGTGCATATGCTACTTCTCCTAAGCAAACCCGCGTATACCAAGTTTATCTTTTTCTTCTAATTTACCTTTGAGAATGTTTACCTCAACCTCCAAGCTCTAGCATTGCTTTTTCATACTTTCTTCAACCCTTTTTCCTTCTTCTACTTGATCATTTAGTTTCAATATTTCTTCTTTCAGCCCATTTTCTTGTTCTTCACATGTTTTTAGCAATTCTTCATTCTTCTTATTTGATTTTTCCAGATCTTCTTTGAGGGAGATGATTTCTGCTTCAAGACCTTCCTTTTCAAAAGATTGTAGAGGTTCCTCATTCTTCTTACTTGATGCTTTAAGATCTACTTGCAGAGAGATGATTCCAGCTTCAAGTCCTTCATTCTTCTTTTTGATATTTCGAGATCTTCATTTAGATCGATGATTTATGCTTCAAGTCTTTTACTTTGATTGGTTGCATAATTGTACAACTTTTGATACTTGTCTATCTGTTCATTCAATATTTCTATCTGTCCTTTCATTTGAGCGATCATCTCGTTGTAGATAACTTCTTTCTTATGAGATGCTCTTTGTTGTTCTTCAACTTTATTCTTGAGAGCTTCTTTTAGATCCATAACATTTCTCTCACTATCTTCACCATTACATGCACAAGAAGATGAGTCACAAGAACAACAATCAGTACCTGTTTTATCTTCTTCATTTTCTGTTGCATATGTTTTCTGAGATATCTCCTTTTGAGTAGCCTTCTTCTTTTGTTTCCTTCCCATTGTGATGGATCTCCTTCAAGTGATCAAGCTTCTGGAGAAGGACCTGCTCTGATTCCAATTGTTGGGAAAAATACTGAGAGGGGGGGGGGGGGGGGTGAATCAGTATTTAGGGCATACTCAAAAATTTTAATTTTTCATGCTCTAAAACCCATATGCTACTTTACTGAACCAGACTCGCATATATACGCGGATACCCTTCACAAAACTCGCGTATATACAGAGATCTTATTATGCCATTAATTCTTTACTTAGATCTATGCAACATTCATTCTTTTGATGATTAGATAACAGTAAGCATGTGCAGTAATAACAGAATAAACCATCACACATAAGCATCACACCAGAACACTAGGATTTTAGGTGGAAACCCAAGTCGGGAGAAAACCACCGTTGCCGTTGTCTCAGCCTTCAATATTTTATTATAAAGAAAACATCTTACAACTATGTGCTAGCGCAGACTCATACCAGCACGCAGGCACCCACCTGCACTCGTTTACCAGCCTCTCCTGGAAGGGAGCTACGACCCCCTGCTCTCGTTTACCAGCCTCACCTGGAAGGGAGCTACGACCCCCTGGCGCTTTCTCATTTACGCCCTCACAGGACTTGACGCAAAGAACCCCCGGGAAATCGTGGAAGAAGTTATCAGCATCCGGCAATTATTCCTACTGGATACAAAAGCAGTAAAGGAAGAAGTATGAAATCAATGCCAAAGCAGTGAATGTATTATTAGGAAGCATGTCTGAACCAGAATTTGCTAAAGTGATGCAGCTAAATTCAGCAAAAGAAATATGGGACAAAATCATTCCGAGCTATGAAGGAGATACAAAGGTAAAAAGTGCAAAACTCCAAACTCTCAGAATTGAATATGAAAATTTAAGGATGCATAGTGATGAGAGTATTGCCAGTTTCTTTTTACGTCTAGATGATATTGTAAATCGCATGAGAAATTTGGGAGAAACCATAACCGATACTACTAGTGGAAAAATTCTTAAGATCTTTGACTTCAAGGTTTGAATCTAAAGTATCAGCTATTGAAGAAAGGCAAGATCTACAAACTCTTACTATTATTCAATTACATGGTATCTTGACTGCTTATGAAATGAGACAAGGAGGTCCCTCTCAAATCAAAGAAGCTGCTTTTAAGGCGTGTGCAAAAGGAAAAGAAAAGGAAGATTTCAAGGAATCAAGTTATATATCAGAAGAAGAAGAGGCAAAATTTGTGAGAAGACTCCAACCAGGTACTGGAAGATTCAAAGGTAAGCTTCCCTTCAAGTGTTTTGATTGTGGAAGAGTTGGTCATTATGCTGCTAAATATCCTTATAGAGAAAATCATGATAAAGGGAAACAATTTGAAAAGGGAAAGAGTTATTATACAAATGAAGATAATGATGAAGTATCTAATGAGGATGAAGAAGATTCTGACAAGGATCTACTAGTGCTCATGGCAAAGAAGCAAAAGTGACATGGTGTTTGAATAAGGGGAAAGAATGTCATTATATTTGAATAATGGTTATACTTAATATATCTATCTGTTGTGATGATCAAACACCATCGTGGTTGCCATCAAGTCCAAAGGGGGAGATTGTTGGCAATATGATGCATAGTGTTGTCCTTGATGGCAACCCACTTGATGAAGATGATGGCAATCTACTTAATGAAGTTGTTCTTGATGCTTGATGAGTTTATTAATGATGTAAATATGATGTTCTACAAGTAGCTCAGAAGTACCAGAGAAAGAAATATCAGTAAGGGCCAGAACAATGATGAAAAGTGTGTGTCACAAACCATACGCGCTTTCGCTTTATCAAACCCGCATATACACGCGCTTCCGTTGTTATAAACTTGTGTATAGATCTTCAGACATTATAGGGCAGCATACTTCTTCAGATCAGATATTTATTTAGATTTAACCCTTCACTACAGACAGATGTTCGCCTCATCTCAAATCTAGAAATTCCACAAATAGATCTAGAAGATACAAATACATTTCAGATCTAGATTCCCTTCTTCATCATTTTCTCCATAGGTGCATCACTGTTTCAGATCTATCATCAAACTGTTACCCTTTCCAAACAGATATACTTCAGAGAGAAGTATTCATTCAAACCCAGACTTCTTACACACCTTTTGCACAATGATTTTCCTCTCCTTATATAGGTTTACCCTTTATCAATACCATGAGCCAAAACCACACCATTTCCGATGGTATTCCTGGACGGGATCAAATAGACAACCCAGCGCTCAATACAATGGGTCAATACCATGGTAGTAACCCCTGGTTTTACACATTTAGAGCGCAATTGACCATACACGACTTGGAACGTTATTTCCCGCGTGCATATGCTACTTCTCCTAAGCAAACTTGCGTATGCCTTGTAACACACACTTTGCATCATTGTTCTGGCCCATACTGATATTTATTTCTCTAGTACTTCTGAGCTACTTGTAGAACATCAGATTTACATCATTAATAAACTCATCAAGCATCAAGAACAACTTCATTAAGTAGATTTCCATCATCTTCATTAAGTGGGTTGCCATCAAGGACAACACTCTGCATCATATTGCCAACAATCTCCCCCTTTGGACTTGATGGAAACCACGATGGTGTTTGATCATCACAACAGATAGATATATTAAGCATAACCATTATTCAAATATAATGACATTCTTTCCCCTTATTCAAACACCATGTCACTCTCCCCCTTTGACATCAAGGGCAAAGGGCAGATCAAAACCAACACAAGGTTTTTCTCCTCATGTAGATAGAAGAGCGCTGTAGATCTGATGGGCACTGAAGTTACCATGCTCCCCCTGAGTTCATGCTGAATGTTCAAACATATTTTTCAATGAAGTACATGACTCTATGACCTTCCTATCACCAAGGACTCATACTTACATCAAGGATCCAACCAAGTGGATTTACATATGAGACTCAAGTACCCAACCAAGTGGGTTTGCAAATTGAACAAGTCCTTACATGACTGAATATTACAATTTTACATCATAGGTCTCATCATGACCTTTTCATCACATTACAAATATGACTTTTTATGACCACTACCAAGAAGACCTCAAGAGAGATCATGTTTCAAAACCATCATAATGCCAACAATGCATTATACTTAGCAAGTCTAATGCTCCCCCTGAAAATGTGCATCCAAGCATCCTTTCCATATGACCAAAGCTCCCCCTTTGCTTGTGCATCCTGAACACTTTCAACAGCAAATCATCAAGGCATCTTCACCAAATAACAGAGAATGAAATAGAAATATACGAACTGAAACACCACCAGAGGCACCAAACAGCATCAAAGATACCAAACAGCACCACAGCTTGTGCTGAAGAATGCTGACCCAGAAAAATTGTTAGCAACCACCCATACGCGGTTTTCTGTGTATGAACTTGTGTATATACGCGATTGTGTTTCAGGAAATCCGTGTATCCAATTCCATCTTCTGCATTTTAACCAGATTTGATCCTCTGTGAGGTAGAGACAGTTTTCAGCTTCTTTCTGAGATATTTGAATGCTTCCCTGGAATATATGAGAGCAGATAGATAGGACAATGTATTTGTGTCTTCAAGTGTCATCCAATGGTTGTATCATAAGCACATTAGTAGCCAAGCCTTCAGACTCTTTGTAGCATCAACATATTCTTCCCAAGAGGAATTATCATACCAGAACAACTTCTACAATAAACAGTACATGTCAAGCAATCATCCATGTGATTTGATATCACCAAGATCTTCAAGATTTATCATGAACATGATGTAACATGTGTAAGAATTAAAAGAGATCTCAACCAGCAAAAAACTCTGCATGAATTATCCTTATCTCTGAATCACAAGACTTCCATATCATCCATGTGAGAAAGCAAAGAATACTCTTCAGCAAAAAGCAAGTAGGGCTCATTCATAATTTCATCATAAGAAACCATGTATCGTTTCATCATCATTTAGAACTGAGTAATAAGAAGATACAGTGCCAATAATACAATCATTAATAGTTAGACAGATGTTCCCCCTAGACCTGTGCTCTTGATCTTTAGATGTCATACAAATTTCCTTATCATAATTGCATACGCGACTGTCTACACTGGAACTCGCGTGTATACACGGCTTTAGATCACAGAACCCGCGTATGGAAAGTGAAATATGGAAACTTTCACATTCCTTCATCTCCCCCTGAAGTTGTATCACCTATACCTGTATTTCTGTGTAGAATCTGTTTGTTTGTGACTGAAACAATCTGCTTCTGCAATTGGCTACAACATGCCCATAATTATGGCATTTAAAGCATTCAACATTATTGAATGATTTCCTTTGAGTATTCATGATTGTCGGTTGACCTTTTGTTTCTTTCAACACTTCAGATTTTGTATTGATATCCTTTGAATCTTTAGCACTTCCTTGCGAACTAGATTCTCCTTTGACCGTTTCATGAAAAACCAGACCAAGTTTAATAGAAGGAGACCTTTGATTACTAAGAATATTGTCCAGAATCTTAGTACTATCTTGAAACCTCAAGATTTTATCCTTTTCTTCTAATTTACCTTTGAGAATGTTTACCTCAACCTTCAAGCATTGGCACTGCTTCTTCATGCTTTGTTCGACCCTTCTTCCTTCTTCTACTTGCTCATTCAATTTTAAAATTTCTTCCTTCGATACATTTTCTTGTTCTTCAAAAGTTTGTAAAAGTTCTTCATTCTTCTTATTAGATTTTTCCAGATCTTCTTTGAGGGAGATGATTTCTGCTTCAAGACCTTCCTTTTCAAATGATTGTAGGGGTTCCTCATTCTTCTTACTTGATGCTTCAAGATCTTCTTGCAGAGAGATGATTCCAGCTTCAAGTCCTTCATTCTTCCTTTTTGATATTTCGAGATCTTAATTTAGATCGATGATTTCTGCTTCAAGTTTTTTATTTCGAATGGATGAATAATTGTACAACTTTTGATACTTGTCTATCTATTCATTCAGTATTTCTATCTGTCCTTTCATTTGAGAAATCATCTCATTGTAGATAACTTCTTGCTTATTATATGCTCTTTGTTGTTCTTCAACTTTATTCTTGAGAGCTTCTTCTAGATCCATAACGTTCCTGTCACTGTATTCACCATTACATGCACAAGAAGATGAATCACAAAAGCAACAATCAGTACCTGTTTTATCTTCTTCATTTTCTGCTGCACATGTTTTATGAGATATATCCTTTTGAGTAGCCTTTTTCTTTTGCTTCCTTCCCATGGTGACAGATCTCCCTCAAGCGATCAAGCTTCTGCAGAAGGACCTGCTCTGATTCCAATTGTTGGGAAAAATACTGAGAGGGGGGGGGGGGGGGGGGTGAATCAGTATTTAGGACTTACTCAAAATTTTTTACTTTTTCATGCTCTAAAACTCATACGCTACTTTACTGAACTAGACTCACTTATATACGCAGATACCCTTCACAAAACTCGCATATATATATAGAGATCTTATTATGCCATTAGTTATTTACTTAGATCTATGCAACATTCATTCTTCTGACGATTAGATAACATTAAGCATGTGCAGTAATAACAGAATAAACCATCAAACATAAGCATCACACAAGAACACCAAGATTTTAGGTGGAAACCCAAGTCGGGAGAAAACCACTGCTGCCGTTGTCTCAGCCTTCAATATTTTATTATAAAGAAAACATCTTACAACTATGTGCTGGCGCAGACTCATACCAGCACGCAGGCACCCACCGACGCTCTTTTACCAGCCTCTCCTGGAAGGGAGCTACGACCCCCTGCTCTCGTTTACCAGCCTCTCCTGGAAGGGAGCTACAACCCCATACTCTCGTTTACCAGCCTCACCTGGAAGGGAGCTACAACCCCCTGACTGAAGGCTACAACCCTCATCACCACTATGGACCACGTTTCATCAATTTTCACACTGGATCCAAAAGCTTTCTTTAGAGCACAACTTGCAGGCCACTTTTCATCATATTTTCAGACTAGACCCACTCCACACATTTAAGCTTAATCATACATCAAAACTGATACATATCAATTCAGACAACCCAGACAGATAGCAGTAACATAGCAGACCAGATCAGACATTTCATACTTCATAATTCAGCAAACCCTAGTTTTCATACGCGCTTTCCTTTCACTGATCCTGCATGTATACGCGCCATCATGAATATGAACCCGCATATACCTCTGCACATACTTCAGAACTAGTTTCACAACCCATACGCGCTTTTTCTTTATCAAACCCGCGTATACACGCGCTTCCATTGTTATAAACTTGCGTATAGATCTTCAGACATTATAGGGCAGCATACTTCTTCAGATCAGATATTCAATTCAGATTTAACCCTTCACTACAGATAGATGTTCGCCTCATCTCAGATCTAGACATTCCACAAACAGATCTAGAAGATACAAATACATTTCAAATCTAGATTCCCTTCTTCATCATTTTCTCCATAGGTACATCACTGTTTCAGATCTATCATCAAACTGTTACCCTTTCCAGACAGATATACTTCAGAGAGAAGTATTCATTCAAACCCAGACTTCTTACACACCTTTTGCACAATGATTTTGTTCTCCTTATATAGGTTTACCCTTTATCAATACCATGAGCCAAAACCACACCATTTCCGATGGTATTCCTGGACGGGATCAAATAGACAACCCAGCGCTCAATACAATGGGTCAATACCATGGTAGTAACCCCTGGTTTTACACATTTAGAGCGCAATTGACCATACGCAACTTGGAACGTTATTTCCCACGTGCATACGCTACTCCTAAGCAAACCCGCGTATGCCTTGTAACACACACTTTTCATCATTGTTCTGGCCCTTACTGATATTTCTTTCTATGGTACTTCTGAGCTACTTGTAGAACATTAGATTTACATCATTAAGAGCTCCTCCAAACTTAGTTAAATCCACTATGAGGTGGGTTTTAAAACTTTAGGTTATATATATATATATATATTTCCACCATTAGACCTTAGTCCAAACCCATAATGTGCAATGATATTTCGACCCAAGGGTTGGAGATGGCCCACCAGGGAGGACATGTGGCACCCTCTAGTTGGGTTGTACTCCAACCTTAAAAAAATTTCAAATTCCAACTTAGGAAGAATATTGGAGGTCATTAGACAATTTATATCTTCACTAACCCATATGGTGAATCTAAAGATCACACTTGTCACAGTGCCACTGGCTGCAATCTGGAGAATATTCTCTGCAATGCTTACTGTATCTGCCACATCATCACTGTAAAATAGAAAATTAGAAAATAAATTAGTCATGCAAACTCGTATTTTGATGAAACAAGTTGTGCCAAAATCCTGGCGACGAAATCTATTCAGTCATTCAAGTTCGAAGCAATTTTGAGCACTTTGAAAATTTAGCTAATTTTAGGCCCTGATCCAAATTCTGATCAGTTGGCCTAATAATACATCAAAAACTTCACGAGGAGCAATGTCACATAATACCTCATCTGTGAAGGGCTTGATGCTGCAGGGAAGGCAACACTGCTAGCTGACACAAAGATCCCATCCTTGGTGAAGCCACCCGATGGTGCACAGTTGTGGGTGTGCTGTGGTCGGCAAGCCCAAATGCTTCATGACCTTTGCTGAAATGAGGTTCTTTTGGCTCACACTATCAAAAATAAACCGTAGTGGGGAACCCTTTACCCACATCTGAGAGTGGAAGAGACGCTCCTCCTCCTCTCGATCTTCCAGTTCCTCCTTCTCGATCTTTGCAATGGCAACGATGGTGTTGGGCTCTGCATCAATAATTTGCTTCCATTTGTCATTCCCCTTTTCGGGTTCTGATTCAGAGTCAAAGCATGCATCTGATTTAGAAGCCCTCATCCCAGCCACCAGTGACTGCTTGGCCCGACACTCACTTTTATTGTGAGTGGAGCTCTTATGGAACTCACACCACTTTCTAGTGTCCTTCTTTGGCTTCGTGGTGTTGTTATTTGTTTTTGGTTTTCATAGGTTATCTTGGGCCACCATTCCTTGGCTTTGTCCTTTTTTTTGCGGTTTGGGGGTACCTTTCACTTTCTTTGGATTCATAGATCCAAAGTCTCTCTTCTTCTATTTGAATTTCTACTCAATCTTGGCAGCATACTGGTATGCCATACTAAGTGAGGAGATTTCGAGGAACTCCATTTACTCCTGAATGTATCTATACAAACAACTATGATACTTCAGCACCAAATTTTTCTCTGAATATTTGATACCCAAATTTGTGCATAGGGTATGGAACATATTCGTTAGCTCATGTACATCTTAATTCCTTTACTGTCGCAGCATAGTCCATTGTATGTACTTGTCCTCATAGCTCCCCATGGGATAATATTGTTCCTTGATGGAATCTTAGAAATAATTCCAAGTGGGTAGGGCTGAGAATAGAGAGGGTTTTCCCTCGTCATTTTTCTCACAGTAGGTTTCCCACTAGTCCTTCACATGGGGGTAGCTTTGAGAAGTGCAAAAATAATCTTCTCCTGGTCAGAAAAGTCATGAACTGAGAAATATCCTTCTAATAGATTCAACCATCTATATACAATGTCTGCATCTATTTGGCCTCAAATATGGAAATGTCAAATTTTATTTGTACCTTAAAAGGACTTGCACCTCCAGAGTCGTTGTTGGATGCAGATGTGCTACCAGTGGGCAGTTGTTGAAGGATATGGGAAAAGTTATCCATAATCGCATTCCTTTGTTTTTCGAGGGCCTCCTTGAGCAATATTTTGATAGGATCTCCTACTCCTTCATCTTTCTTTTCTTCCCCCATGGGCGACCGTCGGGGTTTGCGAGGTTGATCTTATAAAGGTTCAACCAAATCGAGCCCTAACTCCTTATACCCCGACCTCGTTGGGGACATGCAATGAAGGATCGAGAAAGAGAAGACATCTCTGATACCACTGATCTGGATTTATGTAGGAACACAACAGAATACACATATAACCATAAATATAAAAATGCAGTGGAAATAACACTTCATTTCATTAATATAAAAGAACTCAAAATCTGTTTACAGACAGAATGGAATAAACTAGCTAGGGTGTTGATAGCTTATCTCTGAGAAGAGATGTTGTGGATACATGCCTATGATATTTTTGTTAAAATGAGGCTCAAAGGCCTATATATTATTTAGACACAATGGAAAACCCTAAACATCCAAAAACCTAACCTTAGGAGATGAAATGCCAAAATATGGGCCCTGTCAGGGTAAATTGGTACATCAATTTCTCAGGGTCGTAACTTTGGCATACTATCTCCGTTTGATGCACATGATACATCGTTAGAAAGATCTATCCAAGGACTAGAAATGCTGACTGTGAATATCAATTCTAGAATAGAATCATATATTCTAGAGAAGCGATGCCCAAAAAATGTCATTTAGGGCCTCAAAATGACTCCGGAAGTTCATGACCCAAAAAACTGCTAAAAATTGTAAACTGTGCTATAATTAAGGAAACTGAAAAACTGAAAGAAACAATGGTGGGGAATAAGAGGGTGGCCACCAATATCCACTTGGATCAGGTAAGGACTAATAAAAAATGGTGATTATTTTTATTTTTGAAATAATAGTATAAGGCACAATCAGAAGTTTTTGTATGATCCAAAAGTGTAGGGAAACTGGTAAAGAGGGTTGCAATTTGAATAAGGGTTGATAGGTTATTTAATTTTTTTAGAAATGGGAGGTTTATATGTAATGTAGATGTGTAGAAGATCTCCATGGAGAAAATTAATTTTGAAAATGCACTTCCTCTTTTAATAAATATAATGATAAGAAGTGTTTTTTCCTTCTGAAAATAAAAGAGGGTCCAATCTCACTCCTCTACAACCCCCTACCCTTGCAACCCCCTAGGGGAAGATATTTCTCTACGTAACCTTGCAACTACAAAATCTTGCAGCTCCCCCAGGTACATATGTCTCTGAAGTTAATGTGTAGTCCCTTCTACGCAAGTTTGGATGCAAATGAATATTTGGGTTCCTTTTTATCCAAACAATTGTTTTTGGCATTTTGGATCTTTATGTTCACTGTCAAAAAAGACACT
Organism: Pinus albicaulis; assembly: GCA_034641835.2. Lineage (NCBI taxonomy): Eukaryota > Viridiplantae > Streptophyta > Pinopsida > Pinales > Pinaceae > Pinus > Pinus albicaulis. The sequence goes on along the minus strand of CM076573.1, from coordinate 645,338,612 downwards.
GTTCGTGTATATTATTTTACACTTATGTATACTATGTAAATATTTGGTAAAAAGGAAGGGGGCTAATTTAAGGGGAAAAGATTCCAGAGCTGAGGGGGTTATTTGTTTGGGATGTTTCAAGGTTTCTTTATAGCATGAAATTTAAACTATTTTAGAACACCTATTGAAGGTTGGTTTGTATGTCTTAATGGAATGGTTTTCTAAATTAATGGATTTGAAGAAGAAGGACAAAGGCCATGATTTCTTGGGAATAATTGACAAGGAAAAGAGAATGATAATTTATAAGGCACAGGCTACCAGAAAAGAAAACAATGGAAGTAAACCACACATAATATACCACATGGGGAGAACCACCATGGAAAGGAGAAATCGAGGGGGAAGCATTAAAATGGTTTGTTGCATGCAAGACAGGGAGCACATTGATGGAGGTAGGTGCTCGCTAGAGGAATTGCGGGCACAACCTGTGGATTAACAGGTGAGTCTTCCCATTTTGTTTGAACAAATAAAATAAGCGTTGAAGGGTCGATAATAGAGATACCATATCAAAGGAAAACAACTCAGATATCAGATTTTGGTTGGCAAGAAGTGATCCAGGTGGATATCGGTGGCCTCCCACCCATTTCATTTGGACCCGCAGCATCAATTCTTTCAGTTTTTCAGCTTCAGCACAACTTACTATTTATAGCAGGTTTTCGGGTCCTGCACACCCGGAGCCGTTTTGGGGCATTAATAATCCAGGTGGATATTGGTGGCCACCCATCGAGTCCATTTGAACCCCCACCATTAGTTATTTCAGTTTGTAAGTTTCGGCACAACTTACTATTTTTAGCAGTTTTTCGGGTCTTAAACTTCCGGAGCCGTTTTGAGGCCCTAAACGACGTTTTTTGGGAAAACGAAGAGCAACATGGGTCCATGGACCGATGTTGCTTGTTCAAAAATTGAATTCCTCGGATAGATCTTTCTAACGAGCTATTGAGCGCGTCAAACGGAGATCGGATGCCAAAGTTACGTCCCCGGGAAGTTGAACCACCAATTTACCCAAACGGGGCCCACGGTTTTGGCGCTTCATCTCCTACGGTTAGGGTTTTGGACGTTTCGGATTCTACATTGTTTCTCAACAATAAATAGGCCCTCGAGCCTCATTGTAAGACAGTTCAGGGGGCTGGGAGCCGATACATCTCTTCTCAGAGATAAGCGCGACCAGTGCCCTAGCTCGCCACATCTCCATCATGTCTGCATTGTAATCAAGGGTTGGTAGCCGCCACATCTCTTCTCAGGGATACGCTGCCAGTACCGTAGCTCTTTTATTTCCATTATGTCTGTAATAGGCCTGCGAGCCTCAATGTAACACAGTTCAGAGGCCTGTGTACGCCACATCTCTTCTCAGAGATACGCTACCAGCGCCCTAGCTTGTTTCCATTATGTTTGTAAGCTTATTGCAGTCATTCATTTATTAATAAAATGAAGCACTATTTCCGTTGCATCTCTGTATTTATGGTTATATCTGTATTCTGTTGCGTTCCTGCATAAAATCTGGATCAAGAAGAAATGAGAAAATTCTCTAAGGTGAAGAACAATATCCTCTTGATTCCATGTCAGCAGGAGGGTTGAGATGGTTTTATCTAGAGTCCCTTGATGGCTAGGGTGGAGGATTGTTCATTGGATTCCTAAAAGGAGGATTTTCCTAAAGGCCTTCTTGCCATGTTGGTTTTAGAGTGGGTTTTGGAGTCTGTAAGATGGGTAGAACCACTTTGTTGTAGTTTGAAGGATGAATATTTGTATCTGTATATTACCTTTCCATTGTAGGGTGGAGAATAAATATATGGATTCCTTAGAATTTACAGATGTTGAATAGCTAAAGGGTGGGGCAAATAGGCCTCTAGATTCCTTGTGCTTCTGTTGACTGCTAAATAGTTGGTGGGTGGAGGTGGGAGAACCTCTTGACTCCATGCTTCACCGAGCAGTTGGAGTTGATTCCTTGAGAAAAACCCATCCTATTCTCTATAATCTGGATCGGAGGTGACAGATGCAAGTAAGTACTGGTTGTAATTGTCTATGATTGGGTGGATAGTTGTTGTTTCAAACTCAATTTCCCAAATTCAGTTTCAATCGAAAATAAGTTTCTTCATATAGATAATGTGTCCTAAATTTTATTTTTGGTCTATTAATCTAATTCTATATTAACTAAATGAATGGTTCATCGATCCCTTCTAACTACGAGAATAAATATTTGATGACCTTCCACATAGGGATGTGAATAAATAGCTCCTTTAGTCAATGGTTCTACACTAACATTCTTTATGCAGGGAAAGGATATATATATATATATATATATATATATATATATTCATCTTATATGTATATAATGACTAATGTAGTGTTTTTTGAGTTAATTTATGACCAAACTAGTCCTTTTGCAATCATATTGCTCCATTCTTGATGACGCACACACATATATAGTAGTGTTGTATGAGTATTGTGCTATGTTGGCTTTTGTTTAACCCCATGATATGAGACATAGGAACCATGTCTATACAAATCTTTAACAGGTTTGGAGTAAGAGTATGTTGGTAGAATTATACTCGTTTTTTGTTTAGCCTTGACAAGAGCCTACATTAAGTGTGCTATAAGGTAAAGCGTTGGGGTGACACACATTTGGCCCAATTTATAATGTCCAAAATGTCGCTCTTGCGACACATAGGAATCCCAAGAGTGACACTTTGAGGTGGGGAAAACGTCATTTCTCCTAAGGTCGAAATTCTGACACTTTACTTAACTGTTGGTAGAGTGACGGTAATTCTGATGTTTTTTGGTGGTGTTGCAATTCTGACATTTCAAACTGGCCTTCGCTCTTTCGACGTTTCTGATTTGTCACTCTTCCGACGCCAACAAACACTATTACAGACATTATGAGTGTTGCACTTCCAACAAAAATAAGCGTCGCTAGTCTGATGCTTCTAAACATCGGAATATCGACAGAAATGAAATATTATTTAAAAATAATTAACGTCTTAATACCGACGGAAACAAATGTCATAATACTGATAGAAAGAAAATATTATTTAAAAAAATTAACGTTGAAATATCGACGGAAACAAATGTCGAAATACCGATGGAGAGAAAATATTATTTAAAAAAATTAACATCGGAATGCTGATGAAAATAAAATATTATTTAAAAAAAATTAACGTCGAAATACCAATGGAAACAAAACATTATTTAAAAAAAATTAACGTCAGAATAGTATGCCCCAAAAGTCACGTTAAATTTTTGAATATTACTGATTTGATAAATTTTACATAGTCCTTCTCATGTGATATATAGACCTTAACTCTGTTTAGGTGTTTTCTTTTACACTTTGTTCTTCATCACTACACAAGATCCCATTAGAACCTTGTAATTTATAGCATCACAAGGTGACTGTGTACTTTGTCTTTGAAAAATTTTCATATTGTACATAGATGTCAATATTCAAAGGCTTTTCCAAACAAAGATGAAGAGAAAAAAATAAGAAGAAGAAAAGAGGATATTTAAAAAGGACAAATGAAAAGTTCATGCTATAAATATGCAACCTAAAAAATGGCTAATTGTTTCCTAAAATCAAACTGAAAAGTTAAAATTTTGCTCTAAAGGACTAAAAAGGGATGATTTTTGTCAAGTTTGGGACCTTATGGTATGTTTTTATGCTCATTTCCTGATTACATTGCATATCTTTTAGCCCCACCCCTTCGTTATTCCTCTTATCCTAAGTTTCATTTTACCGCGTCGACTCTCATACCCCAACTCCACCTCACATTACCAGCCCAAACCCATCTGCGTCAACCATATATGTTCCCCACCTCCACATCCAATAGTTTTAGATGCATTTTGAACCCCCCTTAACCTTCGAACTTTAACCATGAAGGGGGGGGGTATGAAATGGGAAGTTTTGAGTTAGGGCCCTCCTCCCACACGTCAATTCACAGTGACTTTGCACCCCCCTTTCACAATACTGCCTATCATCTTGGGACCCCTCCGAACAATAAGCTTGGGTTTTAAGTTCATGATATAACCTTTCGAAAGGCAGTATGTGATGAATTGGGACCCATTTGCCCACCCACCAAGGAGCCATTGGTATGCAACATAAACCTTACATGTGCCCGCACTTCGCAGCCCATAGATTTTTAACTTTACCTCTTAAATACTTATGTCGAATTTTTTTTATCCACCGATGCAATGAAGTGGGACCCACCATACCTTTACCGCATTGTACAAAATGTGTGCAAACCTTCATATTTCTCATTTTCCTTACCTTTTGTCGGTTTGCACCCTTTAGTGCTTAGTGCATCGCATTTCGCACTTTGTGTATTTCGTAACTTACCCCTTTGTAATGCCTGCAAGTTAAAGGTTTTAACTTGCGATATGCGGACTGGCAGGACCCACATTTCCCTTGTACAACTCCGAGGCTTGGAAATGTTTCATATTATGGGTCAGGCGACTTTTTCCACATTTTAACTAATTCACTTGTCCACTTGGAGAAAGCTTATGGTGGGGTCCATTTCCTAATCGCAATTGAAAATCGCAGAGTTTAAAGGATGGGCATGGGAGGTAAACATTAAGATCATTGAAGTGAGATGTGCGATGGGTGGAGCCCAATCATAGACTACAGATTTTAGAAAATAAGTGCAAAGACAAATGTTAAATTCGTTGATCTACAATATGAAGTGACATGGCAGGTGACGTGGCATGGTGACAGGGCAATGACGTGGCTTTGACCCCACAGATCGCAGTTGACTTATGATGGTGTGGAAAAGTGACATGGCAGGTGACGTGGCAGATGACATGGCTGGGCCTGCGTACCACACATCGCAGATCTCACAGGTTAAGTTTATGGTTAAAAGTTAAAAGTTGCAAAATGCGATGGAGGCCTAGACACGATGTAGTTTCAAAGGCACATTCCAAAGGATTTCAAATCCACATGCAAGACCTTTTTTTCGTTAAATTGCAGCAGAAGAGGAAAAGAGGTTACAACAAAAAAAGTTGTGGAACGCCGAAGTAAGGCGTGCGATACAGTGGGACTTCATCGCAATGCGCATATCGCAAAAGATAAAGGGTAAGTCGCAAAGGTAAAAGGTTAAACTTCTGAATCGCGATGTGTGACGATGGTGGGACCCGATTGCAATGCACAAATCAGAAATGTTAGAAGAAAAGTGCTAAGGAAAAGTTAAAAGATGTGAAATGCGATATCAAAGTGGATGCGATGTTTTCTAGAACCAAGATCTAAGCACTTTCAGGTCTGGGTGAAGGATTTTTCATGTTGTTTTTTGTGTAAAACAAGTCAAGTCAGGCCTATAAGGTTTGAGACTCACTTTATGAATAAATAAGGTGGAACGTGGCAGAAAGGCTCGAGTAGAAAAAAGACACCAAGGTCGAGTTGGGCAAGGCGGTGTACCAAAATTGTGTTATAACCGTCTAAAAGACTTCTGGGGGAAATAAGCCCCGACTAGGCGTGCAAGCTCGGGAGGTCGAGTCAGGAAAAAGGCATTCACACAGAACACATTAGCATAATCACCCAAATAATGAAAAGTGGCCAGCACTGCACAAATTTGATTACCCAACACATGTTTTTTGTAAAACAAAGCCAAATGTCAGAGCCTCCATTGGTTGCCTCTTTGTAACCATCACAACCACCTCCAAGCTTACTGTTTGATCTTCTGAGGAGCCATTGAAGCATTTGGATCTACAAAGAGTTGCCCATAATTAATTCCAGAGGCAGTGTTATTGTCAGAGATGACTGATTAGGCCTTGCATGGCAACACTTTCCCATTTTCTACTAAATTGTAATCAATGAAAGGTTGTCGAGTAAGGAAGGGAAACCGACTCAATTTTAGTTAAATCTACTATAATTTTCATTATCAAGGATTCAAAAATTGGACCCTACTGAAGCTTTCATTGTAAGAAGTTTTGGAACTCCGTAATATTTTGAGCTGAGCATCAATAATAAGAGACCGTTCATAGGATTCTTGAGCTATGTTAATGGTGATTTTTTTCCTCTATATTAAATTTTTCCTCTTTCTTTTCATGGTGTTCATAAAGTTATCTGATTTCAAAACATAAAATTTAGATTAATATTTGCTAAAAGAGCACCTTAATTCTGTCTGTGTTTGTTATCTTAATGTTTTCCTGTGAGACTTTAATGCAAAATTTAGAGACGGACTACTCTGCATTTAAGTTGAACCTTAATCTCCTTCTCCCATCTGATATTCACACTACTAGTAAGATCCAGTCTACATAGTTAGCTTGCCCTGTGAATGCCCTTGAAAATTTGATGCACAATTCTGCCTTTTATGTCTCCATAGCCCAATGGATTAATTTTTACAACACAGTCTATCCAACCACCCAATCAATCAAACAAACACCCTCATTTCTATAACTATCCTAATATCAACATTTATAATTATCAAGCTAAATCATAAAAACAGAGAGAGCCCTCTCTGAGTCTAGGAAGGCTAGGTCCTAGACTCCAAAGTGGTTTGATGTTGTCCTCTATATTTTTTTCTTGCCAATCTCACAAATTATAGAGTGAAAACATAATGGTGACCATACTGGGGAACTGAGTTATTGAAAAAGATTAATATTTCATTAGAACTTAGAAACCCCAGTCAAAACATTGTATGATTTGAGTATTTTCTAAAATTGGTATCTGGTTGTTGATGGTGGACAACAAGCCAGACACAAGAAAGTGGAAATCATCCACCTGGCGACTCCAATTCAGATCAGTTCCATTCAAATACTCCACTACAGGAAGGACCTGAAACATGACCATGCAGCCTGGAAAGAGAAATTATTTAAGCCCAAACTAGATTCAAGAAATTTTTGTTTTTATCTGTAGCTATATTGTATCCTACTTTAAGTCTGAGCAAGAGTACAATACTAAGGTTTACATTGATCATTGGAAAATTGATGAGCCTCAAAAAGCTAAGCCCCAAATTGTAGACCATGTACATACTTATATACCTGTGCACATCCCGGATGCACTTGTGGAAAACCCAGTGAAACATGAGCCTTAGGCTTTATCTCATGATCCCGCTAAATTCCCACATGGTTATAAGCCTCCTGCTTTACTGCCTATACCTATAAAAGTCCCAAACAGATACAAGCCTCTGGTTTTTCCTCCTATCCTCCATGACCTCCCTACAAATTTTATCAATAATCTACCTAGATTTGATGGAGAAAACGCAATGATCACTACTGAAAAGCACATTCAAAATCTTGAGGATTTCCTTAATCTATTTGAGGTGGGAGAAGATGATGTGTGTATCATAATGTTTGCCCTATCATTGCAAGGAAAAGTTAAAATTTTGTTTAAATATCTTCCAGCTGCAAGCATTAGAAATTTTCATCAATTCACTCAAGTTTTCCTAGATAGATGGGTGGTCATGGAAAATGTTTTTCTCATCATAGAAGAGTACAACCATTTAAAAAGATAGCATGGGGAGATAGTACACCATTTTTCATCTATGTTCAATAAGGTATACCATTCAATACTTGCTAAAATAAAGCCACGCCTAGGATGGGCTCTCTTGCACTACCTAGATGGCTTTGATCCAGTGATGGAATTCTAGTTAAGAGAAAGGGACCTTGTAACCCTGGAATAAATGAAAAATGTAGCAGTTGATGTGGAATCCAACCTGCTGAATAGGGAAGAAAAGTTAAAAGCAATGAAGAAGAAAAAAAATAGAGAAAGAGAAACTAATATCTCGAGGGATAAAATTAGATATGTTGACAAACACAGTCAACGAAATTATGCATATGATTAGCAAGAAAGAGGAACTTGTTGTTCAGATACCTCATATTCCATTAGTTCTAGAAAATACAAGCATCAATGTACCCAAGCAGTTTGCAGCCCATCCTGGACACCCTAAAACAAACAATGATTGTTTCTTGTACTCTATCCACAACACAACCAAAGATGAAGTCCACAATCAGAAGGAGGTAGGGAAACCCCCAACAACAATGTACATGATAGATGACCTTGCATATAGAGGTAGCCATTTTGAATATGATTATCGAGAGGAAGAATATAAGTTTGAGATTGAGGTTGACTGTACAGAGCAACCAACATTATCTCCATGGGAAGAATAGGTCTAGTCACCACCATGAAAAGATGACAATGAAACTCTGCATGCTAAGAAAGGTTGAAAAGAGGAAAATGCAGGAGATTTTCAAGTAAGTACAAAATTCCTTCCTCTATGTTTTTCCCTGCTCTTAAGAGAGCATTACAAGAAAGTTGCAAATAGGAAGGAGGAGGAATTCTCCAATGAGTCAGTTGAGGAAAAGAGGGATGATCCTGAACCTTTTTCAGATCCAGAAGTTCTCTCCATGAGTCATCCTGAAATCACAGAATCTGAAATAGAGGAAGAACCAATACATATTGAGTCTTTACCCTGATGTTGCAATTCATTTCAGATTGCAAAAGGGAATCTGGATCACATCGTAGTTGATAATCACAAGAGAAAAGAAATCTCTCACCAATTATATGAGGAAATAAGGGATAAAAAATCTAGTTTAGATCGAGGGGTTCAACCCTTGAATCCTTTTAAATATCAAGTACCATATGAAGTAACATAGTCTAAATCAGATAATGAGGTGATCAAGGATGACTCTCTACCTTTTTGCTTTAATACATTTCAGATTATAAATGGGAATTGGGATCACATTCTGGCTAATAGTTATAAGAGAAAACATGAGGTTTCGGAAGAACCAACACTACCATATAAAGCACCACATGACCCAATAGCAGACATGTTGGATGGTTTATTCTTTCAAAGTCAATCTTCATGTGTTCATAATTCTCTCAAAAACTGCTATGATATGGATATGACAAAAAATTCTTCCCCACTTTCTGATTCAATAGAAGTAGTGACACAACATTCATCAGGTAGCATGAAAACATATTTCAAGTTGATGAGGGACCAAGAGAGCACATCTGCAATTCTAGGATATGAAGTTGAGTGGGCTAAGTCAAAATACCCATAAACAAATCAAGAGTATCTTGATCCAGTGGTTGTCTATATGGAGGAATTTTTCTTTACAAAGCTTGCACATATTTCTGGCATGAAAATTGTTTTTCAAATATACCAAGATCCATGTAAATCATATCATGTCAGGAATTCGATCAAATACTATTATCAGGTTTGTTGCTAAATATGGTGAACATTGGTGGAAGAAAGAACATTTAGGCAGTTTCTTGACTGGGTACACTGGAATTATTGTATCATTTAAAAAGGTAGTTATTTCAATAGATTAGGGTAGGTAGGTGTGCAAATAAGCTCAGCACTTTGAGCATCTTTCCAGTTTTAGTTTTAGTTTCAGTTTGATCGCTAGTCTCAGTTCAAGTGTGTCCCAGGCTACAGATTGCAGAGAGTGTTGATTTCAGCTTAAATGATTTCAGCCACAGAGATTGCAGCAGATCAAGATACAAGTGGTGGGATCAACCCAATGGATCAGGTCACTAGTCTACGATGTTCTTGACACCTCCTGAAGGAGATGCCATCCCCAGCTGGAGCCACTGTTAGAACCCTATAATTTACAGTATCACAAGGTGACTGTGTACTTTGTCTTTGCAAATTTTTCATATTGTACATAGATTTCAATATTCAAAGGCTTTTCCAAAGAAAGATGAAGAGAAAAAAAAAGAATAAGAAAATAGGATATTTATAAAGGAGAAATGCAAAGTTCATGCTATAAATATGCAACCTAAAAAATGCCTGATTGTTTCCTGAAATCAAACAGAAAAGCTCAAGTTTTCCTCTAAAGGTCTAAAAAGGGATGATTTTTTTCAAGTTTGGGACCTTATGGTATGTTTCTATCCTAAGTCCCCAACCACATTGCATATCTTTTAGCCCCGTCACTTAGTTATTCCTCTTATCCTAAGTTTCATTTTACCCTGTCGACTCTCATACCCCGACTCCACCTCACATTACCTGCCCAAACCAATCCGTGTCAACCATCTATGTTACCCACCTTCACATCCGATGGTTTTAGATGCATTTCACAAGCCCCTTAACCTTTGAACTTTAACCATGAAGGGGGGGGGGGTGTTTGAAATGGGCAGTTTTGAGGCCGGGCCCTACTACCACGCGTCAATTCATAGTGATTTCGCACCCCCCTTTCACAATACCGCCTACCACCTTAGGACCCCTCTGAACACCAACCTTGGGTTTTAAGTTCATGATATAACCTTTAGAAAGGCAGTATGTGATGAAGTGGGACCCATTCACTCACCCACCAAACAGTCGTTGGTATGCAACATAAACCTTACTTGTGCCCGCACTTCGCAGCCTACAAATTTTTAACTTTACATCTTAAATACATATGCTGAATCTTGTTTTTCCACCAATGTGATGAAGTGGGACTCGCCATACCTTTATGACATTGTCCAAACCACGTGCAACCTTCATATTTATCATTTTCCTTACCTTTCCTTGGTTCGCACCCTTCAATGCTTAGTGCGTCGCATTTCACACGTCGTTAATTTTGCAGCTTACCCCTTTATGGCACTTGCAAGTTAAGGTTTTAACTTGTGATATGCGGGATGGAGGGACCCACATTGACCTTGTACAACTCCAAGGCTTGGAAATCTTTCATATTATGGGTTAGGAAAATTTTTCAACACTTTTAACTAAAATCACTTGTCCGCTTGGAGAAATCTTATGGTGGGGTCCATTTCCCAATCGCAATTGCAAATCATAGAGTTTAAAGGATGGGTGCAGGAGGTAAACGTTAAGGTCGTCAAAGTGCGATGTGTGATGGGTGGGGCCCACTCGTAAACCACAGATTTTAGAAAACAAGTGAAAATACAAATGTTAAATTTGTCGATCTGCAATATGAAGTGACATGGCAGGTGACATGGCATGGTGATGGGGCAGTGACGTGGCTTTGACCCCATAGATCACAGTTGAATTATGATGACATAGCAAAGTGACATGGTAGGTGACATGGAAATGACGTGGTAGATGACGTGGCCAGGCCCACGTACCGCACATTGTAGATCTCACAAGTTAAGTTTATGGTTAAAATTTAAAAGTTGCAAAGTGCGATGGAGGCCTAGACACGATGTAGTTAAAGGAACATTCGAAAGGATTTCGAATCCACATGTAGGGCCTTTTTTGTGTTAAATCGCAGCAGAGGATCAAAAGAGGTTACAACGAAAAAAGCTGTGGAACGCCAAAGAAAGACATGCGATACGGTGGGACCCAATCACAATGCACATATCGCAAAAGATAAAGGATAAGTCGCAAAGGTAAAAGGTTAAACTACCGAATAGCGATGTGCGATGATGGTGGGACCTAATCGCAATGCGCACATTGCAAATGTTAAAAGAAAAGTGCTAAGGAAAAGTTAATAAATACGAAATGTGATATCAGAGCAGATGCGATGTTTTCTAGAACCAAGATCTAAGCACTTTCAGGTCCGGGTGAATGATTTTTCACATTGTTTTGTGTGTAAAATAGGTCAAGTTGTGCCTACGAGGTTTGAAACTCATTTTATGAAGAAATAAGGTGGAACGCGGCAAAAAGGCTCGGGTAGAAAAAAGACTCCAAGGTCGAGTCGGGCAAGGCAGTGTACTAAAATTGTGTGGTATAATGAAATAAAATACTTCTAGGGGAAATAAGCCCAGACTAGGCCGCGTGCAAGCTCGGGAGGTCGAGTCGAGTAAAAGGCACTCACACAAAACACATCGACATAATCACCCAAATAATGAAAAGTGGCCAACACTGTATCGATTTTATTACCCAACGCATGTTTTCTGTAAAACAAAGCCAGATGTCAGAGCCTCCATTGGTTGCCTCTTCATAACCATCACATCCACCTCCAAGATTAATGTTTGATCTTCCAAGGAGCCATTGAAGAGTTTGGATCTACAAAGTGTTGCCCATATTTAATTCCAGAGGTAGTGTTATTGCTAGAGATGTCTGATCAGGCCTTGCATGGCCAGACTTGTCCAGTTTATGCTAAATTGTAATCAATGAAAGGTTGTCGAGTAAGGAAGGGAAACCAACTTAGTTTTAGTTAAATACTACTAGAGTTTTCATTATCAAGGGTTGGAAAATCAGACCCTACTGAAGCTTGCATTGTAGGAAGTATTGGAACTCTGTAATTGTTTGAGCTGGGCATAAATAATAAGAGACTATTCATAGGATTCTTGAGCTATGTTAATGGTGATTTTTTCCCTCTGTATTAATGTTTTCGTCTGTCTTTTCATGTTGTGCATCAAATTTCTCTAATTTCAAAATAGAAAATTTAGATTAAGATTTGCTAAAAGAGCACCTTAATTCTGTTTTTGTTTGTTATCTTAATGTTTTCCTCTAAGAACTAAATTCAGAATTCAGAGACAGTCTGCTCTGCATTTAAGTTGACCCTTAATCTCCTTCTCCCATCTCATATTCACACTGGTAGTAAGATCCAATCTGCATAGTTAGCTTTCCCTGTGAATTCCCTTGAAAAGTTGATGCACAATTCTGCCTTTTGTGACTCCATAGCCCAATGGATTAAGTTTTACAGCTCTGTCTATCCAACCACCCAATCAATCAAACAAACAACCCTCATTTATGTAACTATCCTAATATCAAAATTTATAATTATGAAGCTAAATCATAAAAACAGAGAGATCCCTCTCTGAGTCTAGGAAGGCTAGCTCCTGGACTCCAAAGTTTTTTGACGTTGTCCTTTGTCATTTTTTCTTGCCAATATCACAAATTACGGAGTGACAACAGATTCAATGACAAATGTGTCACCTTGAGGTTGGTTGGCATAAGTATTTCAAATCTTAAAGACATTAACTCTTGATCTACACACACACCTGGAAATTCACTTTGATCATGCTTTAAAATTTGTCAAGGGACTACTGCCAGATTTTCTTGAACACTGGTATATCCTTCTATTATTTTCAAAATTAATATCTGACCACTATTGATTTGTTTATTATAAAAGTCTATAAAATTTAATTGGAATCACATCTTTATCATTGCTGCTTGAAATTGAAGTGGAAATATTTAATCCTCGCATTGTAACATCACCGTACATAAGGTAGTGCACTTTCACATCTAAAATTTCCATAATATTGGCAATAATATCCAACATGATTAATAATTCTAAGGTATCTTTTCAGATAAGGAAGCATTAAATTGTTTAAGACCATAAAGCATTCACAGTAGTGATATTCTAGATTGTGGTAAAGGTCAACCCAAATTTAGTGTTGACTAATAATTAGAAATATTTTTTTTGATTTAACATAATAACCATCATCAAGACGAATAAGTTCGTGTAAAAATAAATGAACTGAAACAATAGGGTGTGGCATTATAAAAACTAAATAAATTATTTTGCATCAAATAAAAAATAGTATCTTTCATAGGAGAAAATTGCATAGAGAGGAGCCTTTGCCCGACATTGTGCAACTCTTAATACACTCAATTATTTGCATCAAATAAAAAATAGTATGTTTCGTGGGAGAAAATTGATAGAGAGGAACCTTTGCCCGACATTGTGCAACACTTAATAGACTCCCAAACATATAACATAAATCTAAACTAAAATCTAAATTCTAGTTTCAAATGAGTTCTCTACCTCTCCAATATAAATTAAACTCTCTTTGTTGCCTCTAAGAATTTCTACCCACTAGTTTTCCACTACCTTCTCAAAAAATTGGAACAATGTCAGAAAATGACAATTCTCTGGCTAAACCATCCCAGATTCTCACTGATCTCCTGAGACCATCTTAATAATTTCAGAATCACCTACAACCAGATCAAACAAGCAAGGTCAAGAATCTCACTCAAAAGGTATAACTATACTATAAATGAAAAGAAAAGGCAAAGACCTTGATATATCGCTTCATTTGAAACAACAGGTCCAATTATTTACATCATATGAATTATTGTTTTGAACAGCTCTAGGGGAGGAAAATAACACAATAAGTAATATAAGACACCAACAAAGATTTTCAAACCATGCCAAAAAACCAAGACACCAAGGAAGGCCACTGTTAACACACACTGCACCCAACAGGATGCCACCTTTAAGGGGTCCAAAACCATTTGCAGCAGGTTGAAGAGAGATACTTCCAGGGAGATTAATCAGTTAACATTATGGAAATGTAAACAATGAAGAGCTTTTTAATGGTTTTCAATTTGAACTCCAGTGTAGAGTTTGTTTAGAGATTCAAAAACGGGGGAGGAGGATCTCTGTCCCACCCAAAGGATTCAAAATCTTAGAAAAATTTTCTGATACAAGGAGGAAAAGAAACTTGGCCTAGCATATATGGAGAATGGAGTGTTTATGAGATGGGGTAATCGACAAAAAATTTGAATCCATTACAAGTACTAAAGGTCCGTTCCCCGTACTCAGCCTTTGACTTTCCTAGATACAAAGAATTTGAACCTTGAATTCATTGGCATTTTTTCCTAGAGGTCACTTTGTAATAATTTTTATTTTTCACAAAATTAAACAGTATGTTTCAAAACCCCACCCCCCAACCACAAAATAAACCCTTGAGGATGATCCAATGACAATAAACGGTTGAAGATTTCAAAAATAGAAAAGGAATGGATTCTGGAATAAATTTCAATGTAATAGATTCAAATCAATGAATCTAAAACATCTAGATCACATTGTGATGCCAAGAAAATGAATGAGAATGAGGATAATCCAAAACCACAAGTTTGGGTAACTATTGTTTAATTTACCCTTAAAACTTTGGGAAGATTCAGCTTATGGAACCAAAAACAAGCACCTTAAAGAAACTGTTCAATATTTCAGAAGCTACAAATAATGATATAGAATAAACCAATTTCTATTCAAGTCATTGAATCTAAAACCATCTAGTGTCTTAAGATGCAAGAAAATGACTGACCATTAACCTTGGTTGTAATGCCTTCTTTAAGCATTGACTTGAAAAAAAATGCAATGGAAAAAGAGCATGAGAAGCTCTACAATTGTCTATGTAGAGAAACAATTGAAGATAAAGCCATCCAGGATGCTAGGGAATTCTCCTTGATAATTTAAAAAATCTCAAAAAGAGAAATAAAACTCAAAGGATGTAACCACTTTCAAATCCTCCAAATGAAGTGACGATAATGAGCACAAAAAAATAGGAATGCCCTCAAATGAAGAAAAAAGTTGTCAGTCAAGCAACAACCTGCTTGAATATCATAGTTACTCCTGTGACTATAGTGAAATCAAGAAACTTAGGTTACTCAATTTAAATTAAGGAGATCATGGAACAAAATCTCTCAAATGAGGGAGAACAAGGAAATTTTAAGTTACTCAATTGACCATAGGGAGATCAAGGGTATTTAAAAACATACTTGTCCAATAGAAGAGGAATAAAATATGAAGCAGATATAATGAATCATGAACAAAAGATCTAGAAATCAAAAAGAAGAAAAAATAGTTTTTACATGACCATAGGACTTGGTTATCAGGTAGCAGATCCAGAGCCAACAACAAGAAACAATAAAATTAGTGGATGAAGGATGAAGAAAGAAACCAAAATTGAGTTGGAGTAAGTTGTAACTTGTCCCAAAATGCTGGGTGTGGACCTATTTCAAATTTGACTAAAATAATTATAATCAGGGAAAAATAGAGCAGAAAAATAGGAAGAACACAAAACTAGGCCTAGGCTAGATGAAGTTATATTGACCCAGTACAGGGCAAAATCAGTTTTAATTTAGAAGGAAATATATCATATTTTCATGTGAGAAACAATTACCTGGATCCACAATGCTAAGATAAGACACACAGTAATACTTGCCACATGTTGTTCCCATATATGCTCTTAAATATTGCGCTTGAAAGTGTTGTTCTTGGGTATGCTACTAGAAAATTTTTCATTTCCCTTAATCCATAATGAACTCATGGTAAATTGGTCAAGGAAAAATCACTATTTAAACTAATCATTGAAATTGATCATTTCTTATGAAGATGGAATGTGAATGCTCTGAAAATACTTTTATTGGTATAATTATGTTTGGTACATGATACACTTGGTGAATGAATGATATATAGTCTTTCAATGTGGGAGCATAAATCATGATTTATTTATGAGAATTACCTTGTTATTATATCCATTTTCTCCCCATTGTACCTTGTATGTTAGTTAAATTTCATGGTGGATAAGAAAATTAGGGCACCCTATTTATGGAAATTCATAATGTATAAGAATTTTAGTAGGATCACCTTCTGTTACAATCAAGTTGTAAAGGATCTAGGACCTTTAACCATTCATTAAGCTAAGTTTTTCCAAACTCTCCAAGAGTCACTTCCCACTGCCTCTCCACATGACTGGATATGAGTATAGACTGATATTTATCACATATTTGAACCATTAAAGGATAAATACCAAAGTATATTGTTCGAGATGAGATAAGTAGTTATGTCTAGAAGTAAGTCACTGCATATTTTTAGTAGAATCCCTCCACGGATCCGAGCCTAGGACTATTATATATCCACTAAATTGAGTTGTAGTGATCCTTCACACACATCTGAGTTGTGATATGACACAGTAACTGAAACCAATATTGATTGGTCTGAGGTGTAAGGAATTGTTTTGAGGTCTGTAGAATTATACCAGTAGAAGACTGATGCTAGCGTATGCATGTGACAACTCTCCCCTTCACTGTACCTCTTCTATAACATTGTTGCACCTCCTCTGTTTTAACATAATCTAAATTGTTGCTATTACTAGTGCAACTATGTTCTTGAACATGAACACTGTCAGAGCAACAAGGTAACTAAACTCTAACACTCCCACTTTACAAGTGTTCTCCACCAAGGCAATATACTATTACAAAACCTTGAACCCCCTATCTGCTAAGGGAAACATCATCACATTGACCATCTGTGAACTTAAAGAAATATAAACTTAGACCACTACTCCCTTATATACTTTGAAATCTCTTTAGAATCTTCAAAGTGTGCATTCCTTGTTCAAGGAAGACTTCATCAACAACCCACCATTCTGTAACACTGTTGCACCTCCTCTTTTCTAACAGAATCTAAATTGCTGCTATTGCTAGTGTGCTTCTGTTGCTAAACATGAAAACTATCAGAGCAACAAGGTATGCAAACTCTAACACTCCCTCTTTACAAGTGTTCTTCACCTTGTTGCAATATAACCTTGTTCAAGAGTTCCTATAACTGCATTTTCAATAATAGATGACACAATGAACTTGGGACAATTTGAAAGGAAGGGTCCAATATTGTGTATGCCCATATTTTGACTAGGGAACTAGAATGCAGAACCAATGTTAATAAAGAAGGATGACCATAAGAGATCTAAATCCGTGGAAGACCTAGTATGTAGATGTAGATAAAGTAAATGCTTGCCCCTAGAGCAAGACTCCTAGATCCTTTACACATTTTTCATAGAGGTGTGGAGCCCCTTTTATATCAATAGATTACAAATTCTAGATCACAATTTCACCTATAATATTATATAATCACCTTAATGAGCCTAGAGATATGTATTCAAATAATAATGTAGAGGGTTCAGTTGGTTTTGTTCGATGTTACTGTTGTTTCTCTTAGTCCTTGAGTTGTTAAGTGTAATTTGTATTATGTTTAGAACTAATTCTGTTACTGCTATGAGATTGTTGGTGAAGTGAACCTAACAATTCACTTCACAAGAATAGCATGAACTATATAAAGTAATCCATATTAAATAATAATTATTTATTCCGAGAATATCTACTTGAGTTTCAACTTTTGTAAGTTATTTCACTAGTACAACTTCATTGCTAATAACATTAGGTTTTTCCACATCAATTTTGTAGGTGGAAATGCTCTTATCCTTGTTTTTGGATCTTTGTTGTGCCTTCTCTCTTTCTCTATATTCTTTATTTATGTTAGTATAGATTTATTATGATTTCTCAAATGAAAATTTGTATCAACTTGAGTCGACCATTTTTTTATCAATATCTTCAATCTCTCTTTTGTGATCATTTTTTATGTTGTTAATTTGTTGTTGGAATTGCGAATTTATGTACCTTGTTTTTATGATCACCTCAAAAATAAATATTCCCAAAACAACAAATTTTAGGTGAAGAAGGACTTGTACAATCTCTGGGACATTCATTCCCCTCCCATTTGTGGCAATTCCCCTAGACTCGAAGCAAGATTGGCTCCCTCCCTCCATGAAAGAAGATAACACTCATGACTCAACCTAAGAAGATTGATCATACATAAGCACAATAAAGAGTAAAACAAAAAATAATTAGCAAAGAATAGAGCCATAGGTAAGCTATCAACAATAAGCCAGGCTTTTGATATATATAAAAGTACATGAACCCTCCAAATGATCAAGGTTTCATCTTCGAACTAAAAAGCATTGGGAAACCCAAAAAGAATAAACAGTTTAAGAGTACTAATAAAGAAGGAAAAGGCTATAATAGTTCTCATCCAGTAAACTAAATTACATCTTGCTAGTTCTGAAAAAATAAATATAAAACCTCCATTTGGAAGAGGGCAGATTTTGTAAAAAAGTAAGCTCCCGCAAGGTATATTACCGAGGGGTCTGGACAAGCCCAGTAGTGGAACCGAGCAAGTTTGGTCCCCTCGAGGTTAAGTCAACCAATAAAAGTCACTTGAATTAAATGGGTAGATTTAAACATAAATATTAGAGCATAAATTAACTGAGAAGATTGTAAACTGGTAAAAGTAATTTTTGTTGGAACTAAAACAAAATCAGTCTAGTCCTAATCATGAAACAGATAATAATGTTATTTTAAACACAAAAAGAGTAAATCCTTAGTTATCAAGACATCTTTAAACAAGCTCCAATGAATCTATACAGGGTTTAGTTGTATGCCAGTTAGGAAACTGACGACTTCTTGTCCCTATAGAAAATGGAGTAAAATAAAAGAAGTACTTTAGGGGAAACAAAAGTATTTTTACTTACGCAACAAACATGCATATGGAGAAACGATAGCTACATAATGAGTAAATAGACAGTATAAATATTTCAGAAACTTAATATTTTCACATAATTTCTTCAGTAAATGACCATACAGTAATTTAACAATCAACGTCATTCACTGTTCAACTGAAATCAAAATCTTAAATGTTTCTTCTAGGTAAAAACCCCACCCTGTTACCATGAGATTCCAATTCGGATATGATTAAAAAAAATAGCAAAGATAGTCATAATGTATATGGCCAACACTGCATGTGGTGTAACAATTATATATAAAGGAAACGAGATAACAGTACATTAAAAGCTCAGGGTGAAACCCTCTACTGTATAAAAAACCATTTCTAGACTTAACTTGCATAATGTGCAGCTAGAATACAACAACCTCTCGACATAGACGTAATTTTGTCACTTAGGGCCTTACACTCAAACCTAATGTAAACAGAGGCAGTCACTTAGAGAACCTCAATTTTGGACCGGAGGTTTCCAACCTAGCTAAGCTAAAACATTAACTTTACAACAAGCCAAGTTTCATGGCGAGGGTGCCATGATAAATTATTCAACCTTGACAAATTAAAACCCTGCAAGAACTAAGTGAAATGGCTTGTTACTTCACTATGATCAAATATTTTTGAAATAAATAGGACAAATCAAATGGCATGAAGGCCTGCCTGTCAACCATCAGTGTGGAATTTGTTAAGCTCATGGGAGATGGACTCGAAGCATCCTGGATGTACTTGCAAAGGAGACATAACACAAAAAAATAGTTACACCGAGCTATGAGATGAAACCTTCAAGTAAATGAACGAAAAACAATATTAAATGGGAAGTAATGATGTTATACCTGCAAAATGAAAATTTGGAACCTGGAAGCGAGAGGAAGTAACTCTAGTGTTGAAACCAATGAAGGATTTCATGTCTGCGGATGCCATGCTGACCACTGGGGTCAAGGAGATGAACCCCATTTGTGGCATAACAAGGATTCAAACCAACAGCTCCAAGAATTGCAAAGCGGAAAAAACAAAAGCAATGAGAAGGAAAAAGGGTTTCCGGGCTAGGGTAGGGTAGCTAGGGTAAAACTCAGCATATTAAAACCTACTATGAATGTTTGATGTTGCTTTGAATGTTACAATAATGTTACACATTCCCTTTCAAACTCCCTCTTCTCAAAATTCCTAGGTAATGAGTATAAGTGGATCTATATTAAGGTGAATGTGAATTATTTCTTGTCTAGGTTGAATAGTTTGTTCTAGAAGTAAAGATATAGCTCAATGAAGTTGAAAAAATAGGGTCCATTGAATACCCTTTTCCTATCTTTCAATTTTTTAAAGATACCTATGAAGAACCTTTTTGAGCCCACTTGAGGTCATCATGTTGTTTTAGGTTCTAGTACATATGATTAACCAAAGAAAAAAAAACTTTGTTTTCAAAATCGCCATGAAATTACCTATGATGGTCCCACATATATCAAATGTTTTCTACTATTTTCGTTGACATTATCTCATATTTTAATATGTGATCTACCTGCAAAATTCATATTCCTAAGCAACACTATCAAATGTCAATATTAATTGGGATTGATTTTCTTTTCTCTAAAAAAGAGCCTTGATTGCGTTGAGATACATTGTCATACATACTCATTAATTATTTTCTTCTCTCTATCTCCTACTAAGAAATGTGATATTGACATTGAGAAGTGTTTCATTCCATTGCATGTCATAAGGAGGAAGCTACATCCTCTCCTTTAGGATTCAACATAAGAAGTAGCTTGAAAACCCTAGGTTACTAACAAACCCTATGCAACTATCAGTTCCTAATTCTCTTTTTTCGGTCTAATAAACTTCAAAATGTGGATATCAAAGCCATTTCACCATTAATTCCTAATATTAAAGACAAGGATAAGGACCAGTTTTAGGTGATGTCAATTCACCCTTAACTCCTTTGAATCATACAAAATATTTTGAAGGTAATCCAAATAATAATTATACTCCATAAATAATCTTTTAAAAATCTAATGTGAATTATAATGTTTCTGTGTGAATCAATATTGGATATTTATCATAAATGTTGCCAACCATATAGTTATATTTTTCGTGTTTTATCATAATTTCCATAAGTTTTCCACCATTTTATTTTACTCGCTCCTTTAATGGCATAGGCCCAAACCAGAAATCCATGCTACCATGTGTTATAGTGCAAATCTGTAGTATAAGCCCCTTGTAGTGTATACAACTATTAGGAATTATGACTAGTACTTGAAAAACTAGAATAGTTCTATAATTTTCATACTTATATTATTTGATGTGTCAAATTGTAATACTTTAGGTTTTGATCCATAGTTTAATAATGCATGTTGTGCATGATAAAAGGACAAAGAGCTTAGTGTTAATAATATTTTTCCTAAACCATCGCAAGACCGACGGTTTGTCCCTAAACGTCACAATACTGACGCATACTCCCGCAACATCGCGAGATCGAAGGTTTTTCCCTAAACATCGCAAGACTGATGGTTTGTCTCCTAAACGTCGGAAAACCAGCACTTATCCTGAAACGTCGCAAGACCAAAGGTTTCCCTAAATGTCGTAAGACCGACTGTTGGGTGTAGGAATTACACTCAAGCAAACTCCTCAAAACTAAATTTTTCAACCTGGGGGATCTGTAAACTTAGAGACGAAGCAAAAGAAATGCCAGAGATGGTATGAATCTTCCTAATATAAATCCCTACTTTCTTTAAAGGAAATATTTCAGAATCAAATTAAAAAGAGAAAAAGGGAACTTGAACCATCAAAATAATCTAAGACTGTAACAAGAAAGAATGCATTTGCATGAAAGAATTAAAGATAAAAGGAAATAACTCCAAACAATTATTGTTTAACTACTGAGTGTGTGTTTTTATTTAGCAGAGACACTAGCAGTCTCATCGGATGGGCCCTTAAACCTATTCTTTTGGATATTTCCTTCTTGCGCTAAGTTGTCCTGCATTATCGGAGTCTGCTTTCACTAGTGTAGGAACAAAGATTTATGCAGAAGGTATAAATGGTATTTTTACTAAAGGATTTTTTACTTCACGCAAGGGCTTGAACTTTTCCATGTTCAAAGCACTCAGATCCTATGGCAAGAAACTAGTTCTTGCACCGGATCAGAGCTTCTTGCACTTAGCATTTAATTCTTAAAATGAGTGCTTAATTATGGCAAGTGTTATTATACTGTTACTTCAAATTGCACACATAAAAAGTGAATGTTTCTAATCTTAACAGAGTGCAGGCATAAAGAAACAATCAATATACATTTATCCTGTTATAAGCATTTAATGAAAGAAAGAAAATTGCGGGAAGTAGACTAAGAGGGCTTGCTACATCACACCAATGTGCACTAGTGCATGTTCATTTCTCCTACTTGGACCAGGCGGGGAAAACCAATCAAACAGAGTTGCAGAGAAGGAGATATCACACCAACGTGCATTGGTGTAGGGTTATTTCTCCTTCTTGGACCAGGCGAGGAAAACCAATCAAAAAGAATTGCAGAAAAGGAGATATCACACCAACGTGCACTGGTGCAGGGTTATTTCTCCTGCTTGGACCAGGCAGAGGAAAACCAATATGAAATCAAGTGTAGGAAAGGAAATTGCAAGAAAAGGAAATTTATCTACTTCACACAACAAATCTACTTTCACTCAGACAGGAATGCATGTGCTTAAAATTAAATCACACTTGAAAACGTAAACAAAAATTACAGGAAAAAAGGAAATGGGGTAAACGTGCTGGGTTGGCTAGGCCCTAGCCAACCAACACATTTCCCCTTTTAAATAAAAAAACTTCTCAGTACCTTAATCAATTCATCATCTCAAATACATAAATGCAATTTGTGAAACATGAGGTGGATTTCCCTTTTATTAATTCACTGAGGCAAGTACATACATTAATACATCGTCTAGCCTAGATTCGGGCGATAACGAAATATAGCAACCTATTACCGCCTCTCTGGATGTGTCTCTGTTCTCTTCTGCTATCAAAACTTCCTCCCACTTAGTCCTATTTACATTCTACATTATATAGATATTTAGCCAAAGGAAAAAATAGATCATTCAACCGATTACATAACCAAATGCAGAATTTAGCTTTTCGGCCTTCAAAATTAGATAGTTTAGCAAAACTGGCCATAGCCAATATCCAGCTTTCATCCTTCATAGATTCGGTCTCGGCTTCCTTTGGTTCGATCTTGCTGTCATGGCTGAAGCTACTCACAATGAGGCAGTGATCAAGGAGGTTTGGATCTGCTGCAAGGATTTTCTGTGTTGGCAATGGTGCAAGATCTGATCCTGCACTAGGATCAGTGGTCACGGTAAGTACTCTAACTACCACATAAACATTGGAGATATCGATAAGTTACAAAGAGTGATTAAAAGGAAGAAATCATGTAATAAATAATTAATTAATGCTAAGTTGAATTAAAAATATGAAAAATAAAGTTTATACGAAATATGTCACTGTGCTTGGAGTAGTGTAAGATGAGGGTACCTAAAAGAGGTAAAACAGAGGCAAATGGTTATGATTTAGTAAGGGGAAAATGGAAAAAAGAGAGCAAATTAGGGGGCTAACATCCTCCCATCCCTAAGCTGTTGCGTGTCCTCACACGACTCTTTACCTTTGCAAAAAACCATCAAAATTTTGAGCATTCCAACTCAATCCTTCTCTAACATATTGACATTAGCCTGCAATGTTTCAAACTTCTTCTTTCTAATGTTCTTTAGTTTCTTTGTCACACTTTTAAGTCACTTGAAACATTGTGTAGCTCAGTACTTCCAAACTCTAACTTCTCCTTTATTTTTCTGGATTTCTGCAGTTAATTCTTCTTTACTTTGTTCTTTATCCTCCTACGCTTTAGCTATGAGCTGTTCTAATTTCTCCACTTGAAGCTCTAGTTCAAATATCCGAGCAGTAGGAGTTACCAAATCTCCTTCTTTTTCTGTCTCGACAGGGGCTGTGTCTTCCTTAGGGACCTCAGTATCCCTCATGGTTTCAGCAAACACTTCTTCCTCTTCTTCTTCTTCTTCTTCTAGTTCTTCTTCTTCTTCTTCTTATGTTTCTTCTTCTTCTTCTAGTTCTTCTTCTTATTCTAGTTCTTCTTCTTCTTGCATTGGTGCAAAAGGGGTTTCAACATCCTATGGGGACTATGGTTCTTTGCCTACACTAGATTCTTCATTATTTTTTCGAGCCTTTTTAATGAAATTGGCCAATAGAATTTCATCTTCGACCTCTACAGATTTGCTGGATCCATAAGGATTAATAGGTTGTCTTCTTTGGGGGTATGTTCCTGTACTATTGTCGTAGAAGGATTCTCTTCAATAGGTGCACTAACTATCTTCTTATTTGGAGATGGGGCCCTTTCTTCTGTTGATTTTTCAAGTCGTTTCCTTTTTTCACTGGTGCAATAAGGACTCCCTTTTACATTCTTACTCGGACCCCTGCTTGTGTTGGAGGGGTCCTCTATCTCCTTTCCAGCAATTTTATTTTTATGTAGCTGTTTTAATAGCACCTCTCAGGTCATTCCTTTAACTTCTAATTGTTTCTAGACCAAAATCTTTATCAGGTCTTTAACTTCGCTTCGAACATGCGACATCGCTGATTAACGGTTATGAATAGTCAAGAATTTACATGCAACATCAGGAAAATTGGTTCTTATAGATAGGGATCCAACCGTCCACCATCCCTTCCATCCTATCACCCATTCATTCCACTGAAATAGCCATGGATGTGCGACATCTTTGAGATCATGTCGGACTGGTGCTTGCGGCGACGTTTTAACAGCTAGGTGAGGTAATCATTACGAGTGAAGGACATCTAGGATTATGGCGGAAAGGGGAATTATATCCAAGAAATGATTAAACACTTCTGCACTCCTTCATAATTCAAAAAATAACTTTAGCATTCATTAAAAAAATGATCATGATTCTTAACTTAAAAACACCTTGTACTTTAAATAATTTTCTCCTAGTTAATATGATAGCACAAGTACTCATCGACTAAGTGAAAATACTTCTTATAAACTTTCATGATGACCACTTTCCTATAATGTATGCTATGAAAGTAAAAAATTGTACCATATTTCTAACAAGGTGCATGCTTGCACCACTTAAACTATGCTATTCTGCTGGTACCATTCTGCTTGCACTTATTATATAGGACGACATGCTTGCACTAGTGCAAGCATAATATCTAAAAAATAACAGGGAATTTAAGTAAAATATAGGTTGGACTTCCAACATGTCTTCCTCAACTTATACTAGAAATTTTCTTCGCCCTTTCTTGACGCTTCAGAGCATATCCTTTTTCTCTTTGTGCGAGAGATCCTGCAATGAATTCATGAGGGAACAAAGAAGTGGGAAAATGGAAATTTCAGATTGGGAAGGAATTCTGTTACAGGGATTCCAAGAACAATACCACAAGAGGGGATAAACAAAAGTGGGATAGGGAAAATAAATTCAAGGGTAAAGTGCGGTTTTATGAAACAGATAGGGTAAATTCAGAATAATATGGGAAGGTTAATCATTCTGGGATTGAAGAAGAAAATTGATGGAATATTACGAAAGTGGAATATGAAGAAAGGCATAAAAATTTCTGGAAGGTTTGCCTGCACTAGTGCAAGAAAAATAACTGCAACGAGAATTAAGCATTACTTGAATAAAAATATCCATGCTAATTACCCCAATTGTATAAAGGTTGGCTCTGTTGAACCTGCTTTTACTTGGAAGTCGTTAGCATATCTAAAGATCAAGCAACATTCTATTTTTATTAGAAATTTTTGATCTTCCTGCCAGCAAGTTGGTTTTCAGGTTGATCCTTCTTCAATCATGTCAGCGAACTGATTTTCATAATTACAAGAAAATATTTTTTCTTTACTTTTTATTAAAAAAAAAGAAAAATTGTTTTTTTTTTAATTTTTTTTTTAAGAAGAAGAAGAGTTCATGTTTTCAAAAGGTTGGTATTACCATTCACCA
This sequence comes from Pinus albicaulis, assembly GCA_034641835.2. NCBI lineage: Eukaryota > Viridiplantae > Streptophyta > Pinopsida > Pinales > Pinaceae > Pinus > Pinus albicaulis. Next base: position 645,312,663 of record CM076573.1, on the reverse strand, counting down.
CTACCGTCTCGAATTTCTATGAACTTTTTGTGTAAAATATTTCCTGGCAAGTGGCTGAAAATATTTTTTTAATTTGTGTCCATTTACCAAGAATACTGAATTTTGTCCATCAATAGTTTTAACTTCTACTGCTACATTCTCGAATACTCGGATCAATTCATAAGGTCCCATCTAACATGTATGGAATTTCCCTTTAAAAATTTTAAATCTAGAATCATAAAGGAGCACCCAATCACCTAGTTGGAATTGCTTTTTCTGAATAGACTTTTCATGCCACCTTTTGTGTTGCTACTGAATTAGTATGTTCTGCTGAACAACATCCCCGCGAAATTAATCTAACTCATTTAATTAGAGAAGACGCTATTGTTGTGCCTTAGAGAGATCTAGTCCTAACTTAATTTTAGTTCTAAAAGTTTTGATTTGGAATTCAATTGGAAACAGATGCTGTTTGCCATATACTAGCTCATATGGTGTATGTCCCGTGCAATTTCTCCAAGTGGTTCTGTATGCCCACAAAGCTTCTTGTAATATTTTAGCCCAGTCTTTCCGATGCATATTTACTATCTTTTTAAGAATGGACTCTATCACTTTGTTTTTGGATTCCACCTGGCCATTTTCTTGCGGGTCATATGGCGTGGATTTCCTGTGTCGGATCTTGTATTGCTCCATCACACCTTGTACCATATTAGAAATAAAATGTGGACCATTTTTAGAAACAATTTCTCTAGGCACACCAAATCTAGTAAAGATTTCAGTAAAAAGAAAATCAACAACAAATTTTTCTATATCAAAGGAAACAGCTTTAGCTTCTACCCATTTTGTAACAAAATCTATACAAACCAAAATATTCTTTTTACTTAATGACGTTGGATTTATTGGCCTTGTAAAATCAATAGCCCATTTTTCAAACTGCTCAATCATAACTTGGGGGCATAATGGAATTTCATTGGTTTTATTAGGATGGCCCATTCATTGACAACTATCACATACTGTTTGGAATCCTTAAACAAGGAAGGCCAAAAGTAACCAGCACGCAATATTTTATATGCAGTCCACTTATCAGTGAAGTGTCCTCCACAAGGTTCATCATGAGCAGATTTCAATATGTAAAACACTTCCTCCTCTCTTACACATCTACGGATAATCAGATCTAGACCAGTGTAAAAGAGATCTCCTTGAATCCAGGAGTATGCAACACTTTTCTGAATAATATTCCGCTTTCACAAGCGGACAAGTGGGGTGGTGTTTTCCCAGTAACCAAGTAATTGGCAATGTCAGAAAACCACAGAGAATCTGTTGACATAGCAAAAATATGTTCATCCAGAAAATCATCATTAACAGGAGTTGATTCACCAATATTATCTAATCTAGAAAGAAAATCTGCTACAACATTAGATTTTCTTGGTCTATCAACAATAGTAACATTAAATTCCTGCAACAATAGCAACCACCTAGTCACTCTACCGCTAGTCAATGGTTTTTTCATCAAATATTTAATCGCAGAATGATCATTATGTACAAATACTTCATATCCTATAATATAGTGCCTGAACTTATTAATTGCAAAAATTACAGCTAAAAAGTCTTTCTCTGTAACTGTATAATTTAATTCATCGGAAGACAAATTCTTAATAATATAATAAATAGCATAGGATTTCTTATTTTCCTCTTTTCCTAAAGCTGTGCCAATAGTCAAATCTGAAGCATCAGAGGAAATGTGAAAAGGCAGGGACCAGTTGGGACCTCTCAAAACTGGTTCCTGTACTAAATTTTCCTTCAATGTTTCAAAATATTGTTGGCAAGATGTGGACCAAGAAAACTCACTATCCTTAGCTAGAAGTCGGAAAAGAGGGGTAGCTATCTTAGAAAAAATTTCAATGAATCTTCTATAGTAACCAGCATGTCCTAAAAAACCTCTTACTTCCCTTTGAGTTTTGGGTGCAAGAATATGAAGAATGATTTCAATCTTTGCTGGATCAACCTAGATATCTTTGCCAGAAATCAAACGGCCAAGTACCACTCCCACTTTGCACATCAATCTACATTTCTTGTCACTCAAGGCGAGATGGGCTTCCTAACAACGGAGAAGTACTTTCTCTAGACTTTTGAGAGCTTCTTGAAAAGAATCACCAAACACAGAAAAGTCATCGATATAAATTTCCACAAATTCTAGATCAACAAAAATGGTGAGGACCACCCTTTGAAATGTAGTCATGGCATTACATAAACCAAAGGGAAGCACTTTATAAGAAAATTTACCCCATGGACATGAAAAATTAATTTTATCCTGATCTTTGGGTGCAATCTGTATCTGGTTATAGCCACTGAAGCCATCCAAAAAGGAAAAATATTTATTTCCTGCAAGGGTATCAAGCACCTGGTCAATGAAAGGGAGAGTGAAGTAATATTTGAGAGTGGCTTTGTTTAATTCTCGATAATCAATATAAATATGCCATCTTCCATCTTTCTTAGGTACTAGCACTAATGGAGAAACCCATTGACTGTCGGAAATAGGATAGATAAAACCGGCATCCAAGATTTTATGTACTTCTTCCTTCACAATATCTCTTAGAGCTGGATTCATTCACCTTTGGGGTTGTCAGAAAGGTCGGGTTCCTTCCTAAATATAGATATGATGTGTACAAGTTTCAGGAGGAATACCCTTCGTATCTTCATATCCCCAAGCAAAGGCATTAAGATGGTTTTGCAGCAAATTCACAAGCTGCTCCCACTGAGATGAGTCCAAATCTAAACTAATATGCAAGGATTTACCACGGCTAGTCTCAACAAGAGTAGTGTCAAGCTCAGGCTTACTCAAGGGAGTGATCAAATGAAACGGTACAGAAGAATGAGAATCATGATTATCTTGAAAATCTAGGCTGAAAATCTAGCTCAATGGCTCAAAATTAGGCATAGTGTCTAGATTATTCAGGAAATATTGAATCTCATCTTCTTGTGATGACCCAGTATAATGATGGATAAGGGAAATGGGTTGAGTCTCCTCATCACTACTTTGATCCAACCATAAAGTATCTCGAAGGTCCTGAATGGATCTGGCAGGGGGATATAAGGTAACTTTCTTCCTAGAATCTCCATGCGAAATATACATATCACCAGAACGACATCCAATATATGCATCGGCTGTAGTAAGCCATGGTCAACCCAAGATCAAGGGATGTCCTCCTATTGGGTTCTTTGGCTGAAGCAAAATGAAATCAGCAGGATATTCCCAAGAATCTAATGAGATGATCACATCATCCAATACTCCTTCTGTCTTAATTTTAGATCTATCTACTAATTCAAGAACAATGTGAGTAGGGCGAAGATGAGATAACCGAAGTTGATCCATGGTTTGCTTATTCATGACATTAATGGCTACCCCCAGGTCTATAAGAACATTAGAGACAAGGACATTACCAATCTGAACTGAGACAATAGGGTTTTCGGGATCAATGTATTTTTCCATAGACATACATCTCGTCATCAACTCTACTGCCCTACCAACAAATTGAATGGTTTGGGGTTCCAATCTCTTCCTCTCGGGTTTCTTGAGACAAATTTCCCTAATAATCTTGGTACAAATGGGGATCTCTTTAATGTCTTGAAGCAAAGGTATCTTAATGAAAAGATTCTGAACCTCTGATGCCAAAATAGTCTCAGAAATAGGCTTACTTCTTTCCATTACTAGACTCTTTGGGAAGGGGGGCTAGTTGGAAGAATATGGCAAGGATTCAGAGGGTAAGGGCTGCTTAGTGACAGCTTTTAGAGAATGGTTAAGAGTTTCCTCTTCTCCTTTCTCTTCAATAATCGCTATAGGTTTCTTCTGATTTTCTGATGTTATAGTTTTTCCCGATCTTAATTGAATATCATGAACCCCAACTGGAATAGACTGGTAATCGAATGGTAAAGGTGGGTTTGTTACATAGATCATTTGCACTGATTTATTATTGTTAGGATTGGGCATAGGTTGAGCAGGAAACTGAGGAGGTCGAAAGGGTGGAGGTAAAGGCAATGGTGGAGTAGGCTGACTTGGAAGTTGAGGCATTGAATAAGGTGTATGCGTAGATGGATATGACTGCCTAGGTGGCTGGTGGGAGTATGGAGAATGAGTTGGCCCTCTCCAACCTTGTTGCCATAGTTGAGAAGGTTTCCCATGCTGATATTGATTCCCATACTGCCACTGCTAATTAGTGTTAGGATAATAATATGCATGAGAATTATAACCAAAATAGTGTGGAGAAAATTCAGGAGTCACACCTGCACCTACCTGAGGCCAATTCTTTCTTTCTCCCATAGCACACAAGTATTCAACTTCAGGCTGTCCCCCTGTAAATACAGATTTAAGTCCTAGTATAGAGGGACATTTTTCTGTGACATGGTCTTCTGCACAAATAGCACACTTATTAGTTTCTTTCAAATTAAGAGGACACTGTTTAGGAGGATGCTTGTCTCTACATTTAGGACAGAAAACACATAATGACTCTTGTTCCTTCATGTGTTTTTGCTGAAATTTTAAAGAGTCTAACTGTTTATTAATAGTATTCATTATATCAATTTTCATGTTTTCCATTTTATTTTCTAGTCCAATAATCATAGCATGAGTAGATTCATTTTTTCTATTTCTATTTCGAGTTCCTCTACCGGATCTATACTGATTTCTTGAAAATTTCCTACATAATTCACAAATTTTTTCAAAAGTTTGCTGAGAAATATCACCTTGTCTTAACAGATTTAAATTATTTCTAGCATTATCAGTAAGTCCTCGTTAGTATGAATCTTAATTCCAAGCATACGGAAAATTACCACTTTAGCTGCGCATAACAAACATCCCTAACAGCATAAATGACTGATAATATCCTCAGATCTACAATTAGGTGATCAAGATAAATGTTGCAAAAATCTAGATATGTGCATTAGAATACATTAAACAGTAGAAAATATTAGAAATGAATTAATTTAGAGACATTACAGCAAAACACAGATACAAAACCATACAAAACCATGGCGGAAAAGAGGCTTTAGCTTGATAGCATTCTCATCATTCTCACTTATTAAAAGAATTTAGTTTACAATTTAAATAGATGAGATAAAATGTCTAAGATAGTACGTGCTATCTTAGACTCCTTTAGTTTAGATAATTTCTCACCAAAAACCCACTAAGATAGGAGTTACTAAACAAGCTCCAATATTTGAGGAACAACCCAAGAGTTAGGCACATATTCCTAACTTGGAATATTTAATTAATTAATTTATTATTTTGGATTTATTATTGTTATTTGATAGAGGCTAACATTCCCCCCTTCAATGAAAAATCCAAAATAAGAACGAGGAACCATCTTCCAAGTTCTCATGTTGATCCTAAAAAACATTGCCTGAAAAACTGCCAAAGCTGGATGTTGAAAAACTGCAATATGAAGAGACCATGAGTCAGCTGCATGTCTGATTCATCTCTGAATTTTTCTTGAAAACTCCATCAAGTGCCAAGTTGCAGAAGGATCCATCTGTCCTTTGCATGAAATCAACATCCTTTGTCCACTGACAAAATTTTTTCAAAGCCCACTGGCTGATGATGTCAAAAACAACTCACTGTTGCTTTTGATGTGTTGAAAACTATTCACTGCTTCTTTGCTGTCGACTACCCACTGGAAAAAAAAATTATGCCCACTGGAAAATTTGTTGATGCCCACTAGCTGTTGAAGATGCCCACTGGCTGCTTTTGCTGATTTTGTCGAGATTTTCAGTTTGACAACCACCGCCAATTTCATTGACATTTTCCCCCCTTTCTCAGCTGAAAGGAGAGACACTTCTCTTGAAAGTATTCCATAACTCCCCCCTTCAGGTGTAGGAGTGTTGCACTAGTGCAGTACTCCCCCATTCAACTGCATGAAAGTACAATCTCCTTTTCAATGTTGGCTGCACTATGTGTGATTTGATGCGGTTGTAGAACTGAGACAATCTTTTGACTGTGGATGACCACGTCCAATGATCGATCCATTCATAATGTACCTTCAATCTGGCTGTTTGTTGTTGGTTGCAAAATTTTTCTGAGGAATGATTTGGTTTGCCACAATGGCGACAAGGATGGAGATCAAAACACGGATCTTACATATGACCGATTCTTTGACAATGAGAACATTTTGGTTGGACTTCAATGTCAGGTTGCGTGAAATTCAGGTTTTCTGCAACTTTGGGTTGCATGCATTGCTGGTTGTTTGCAACTTTCTCAGAACTTGCTAAGGTGAGATGTGCAATAAATCCTCCATTGATGAACTTAATTGGCTTGGAATAATCTGGGATATGCAGGTTGGTGTCATCATTGACATATCCTAAGCCACGTCGATTCTTGTTATTTTGAATTTCTTCCCATGGTTTGATGATGAGTTTGGAAGAAATTGGAACAACTTCGACACTTGAAGCTATTGGAATGAATGACTTATGATCTGGATGGTTCAAAAACTTGAAAGTATCACGCTTTTCTTGCAATTCAATCCTTTGAAGTTGCGACTCTAGTTGAAGAAACTCAATGGTTTCTTTTGTTTGTTGTATATGTCGTGAAAGATCAGCAAGAGTGTCTTTGTTGATGTGCACCATGTCTTCATCACTACAGATGATCAAACTGTGAAGAATGTTTAACAACTGAATATGTTGCGCCATTTTAACTTGCGCTCTTGAAATAAGGCTCTCTTGTTGTAGATGTCATTCTTTGAACTGTTTCACTTGATTTTGGTACTTGAAGGACATGCTCGCTTGCTATGTGACTTGAATGGAATGCTCGCTTTGATTTTTTGCTTATTGCACTTGCTAGAGTTGCAAAAATTTCTTGCTTAAACTCTGGAATTCACACTCGCTTGATGATGATTGTGTTTTCTTAAACGCTCACTTGACTTACTTGATGACTTCACGCTCACTTGAATGAATAGCCACACTCGCTTGATGTCGATCTCAACTTTCTTGATTAGTGTTAGAGTTGAACTTGTTTGGTTGCTTTGATGGTTGCTACAATAAAATTCACTCTAGCTCACTTGAAGGTTTGATCTTTGTACCGACTTGATGAAAATTTCTTGAATGAATATTCACGCTCGCGTGCAGGAGATGTAAAATTGTTTCTTGTTGGATTCAGAAATTCATGCACTCACTTGATTTTTCATAAAGGAAGGGTGTCGAACACTGTTGACAATGCACCCAAGAAAGTTTACAATGATTTTAATTAGTCACTTGTTCTCTTAAAAATTCATTAACAATGAATTTTTAATGATTCACTTAAAACAATGAATTTGATTACAAGTTCTGAAATGGATTTGCAAGAACACTGATGTAGATTTTTCTTTTAAATGCATTAACTTAACTAAGTTAATTTAATTGTTGATGTAGAATGCTGATGTAGACAATCTTTGATTATATGTTGTAGTGACAAAAAAGCATGTGTTGAGCTTAATTCTCCTGCCTTATAGCTATTTCGTTACATGTGTTGTGCTTGCTGGTTTTGAACTTTATGTATGTGTGAAATGAAATCATTTATGTGTCAAAACTAGACACAAAAGCAACAACATGAAGCCATAAAAAACATGCGCTATCACAAACACACATGGTGTACCTAAGATCCCTTTATTCAATTTTGGGCGGATCTAGGACACATCAACACCAAAAAATAATGTCTTTATTGAGTATTGAGTTTATCAAACTTTCATATTTTACAACATTGCCACTGAAGCTTTCTCAAATAATTAGAATTTGATGCTTGCAAATTTTGGAAACAAAAGTCTTCAAAAAACGTGTGCACTGATCACTCACACCTTATTTCTCCGAAGCACACTTATCTCTTCAAAGATTTCAAAACATCACCCTTATTACTCCAAAATAATACAAAATATTCCTATCACTTCAAAATTCATTTCAATACTCTCAAATTTCAACTTTCGCGCCTTATCACTTCAATTACAAAAAGAGTCACTTTTTATCTCTCCCATTTACTCATTAAAAAAATATTAAAACACACTCTCCACTTATTCTCTCTCATGACTATAATAAGTCTTCAAAAAACTTAGGAATATGTGCCTAACTCTTGGATTGTTCCTCAAATATTGGATCTTGTTTAGTAACTCCTATCTTGGTGGGTTTTTGGTGAGAAATTTTCTGAACCAAAGGAGTCTAAGATAACATAGACTATCTTAGACATTTTCTCTCATCTATTTAAATTGTAAACTAAATTCTTTTAATAAGTGAGAATGATGAGAATGCCATCAGGCTGAATCCTCTTTTCTGCCATGGTTTTGTCTGGTTTTGTATCTATGTTTCTCTGTAATGTCTCTGAGTTAATTAATTTCTAATAGAAAAAACAAGATTTACTCCATGCATCCAATAGACAAGACAAGAATATATCAAATGAATTTTGTATTGATAGCACCTGGGAGGAAAACACAAGAGGGTGTTCCCTGTTCTCCTCAATGGGATGGGTTCTTGTAAGTCCTCAACACTTCATATCTATAATTCCTCTCTCTTGATCGTGTAGAAAACCCAGACAAAAAATAGTAGCAAAATATGACTATGATGGTGGATCAATAGTCACACCAAAAGTATAGATCTAGAGTGATCTTTAGGCAACAAAAGGTGGTAAATGAATGGGAAAACTCTTCTATTTATAACAAAATATTGAGTTAGTCTAGATATTGGTGCATAGTTAAAATATTATTAACCAAATCAAGATCCAACTTTTATGGAATATTTTATTATGTTTTTTGGAGGGAAAAGGAATTTGACTTGGGTCAAATCCCTTTATTTGTAAATAATAAATAAATAAATGGTTTATTTATCATTTTAAGGATGTGGTTGAGTAATAATCAAATAAATAATGATTTATTAAATTATTTAAGGGTGAATTAGTGATATTTAACAAAGAATATTATTTAAATAAGATTTAAATAATCATTCTTAGAAAATAATAAGATAAATAAAGATTTATCTAATTAATTTCCTTGTTTTGGGTTAAATATAACCAGGAATATTAATTAAACTGTTGTTTAACTAATTATTCTTTGAGGAAAATCAAACAAATGTATATTTATTTAATATTTCCTCATTGGGTTTCCTATTTATACCATAAACAACTTAATAAAGGTGGTTTACTAAGTTATTTTCATAGTGAAAGCAATTTTACTTAGGGTACAATAGGTCTTACATGGTGTACTTGGGTCCATCTAATAACAATAGGTTAGATGACCAAAAAATGGCGTAACAGTCCTCTTAAGAACAAGGTTCTAATAGTACTGGGATCAAACTTAACTTTTGACCTTTGTAAAATATACAGAAATCTTTCTAGGTAATATTCAAGAGTTTTATCATCATCCTGTATGATTGTAAAAAGCTCATCCTGTATGTCTCGACTTTTGCAAAAAATATTGATATTTAGACAAAAACACTCTCTTCATTTGATCCCAAGAGTTTATAGTTCTTCCTCCTAACCCCATAAACCAGCGTAGAGCTAATTGCTTGAGAGTAACGGGAAATAATCTTAACTTCTAATTGTCAGTTGAATAATCATAACTTCTACAAAGAATATCAAACTCGAATAGAAAAGAGTCAAGATATTCATGAACTTTACCATGGAAATGAGGGAGAGTTCATGGTGAAATATTCTTCATTTGCACCATAGTATCAAGATCCACAATTGGAAACAAAAAAGTGGATTGTTCTTTACTTACCTGGTTTTCACCAGTCCCTTCCAAATGATCTTCATGGTCCACCATTGTTTCCCTTTTACTTGTACCGCTCTCAACAGACTGATCCACACCTGAGATGTTGTCACCAGAATCCAGGTGGATTATTCGTGTATGATGGGTTTGAATTGGATTGGGCTTCCTGCTTACAGAAGGAGACCCAATATGAGAATTGTTTTCAAAATAAGTTTGGCCCTTAGTGGGCTTCAAACCCTTATCTTTTCTAGGCATTCATTTCAGAAAAGAAAGAAAAATAACAAACAACTTCTAGTAAAAAATGTTGTCCGAAATCAATTAACACTAGTAAAATTCCTTCAAAGAAGCTTTTCCAAACAATACTGCAAAAATAAAGGAAAAAGTACCTCTATTTTATAATCATAAAATTCTTACCAAACCAAATCGTCTCCCCGGCAACGGCGCCAAAATGTTGGGTGCAGGAATTACACTTAAGCAAACTCCTCAACACTTAATTTGTCAACCCGGGGGATCCGTAAACTTAGAGACGAAGCACAAGAAGTGCCAGAGATGGTATGAATATTTTTAATTATAAATCCCTACTTTCTTTAAAGGAAAGATTGTAGAATCAAATTAAAAAGAGAAAAAGGCAACTTGAACCATCAAAATAATCTAAGACTGGAACAAGAAAGAATGCATTTGCAAGAGGGAATTAAAGATAAAAGGAAATCACTCTGACTAATTATTGTTTAACTACTGAGTGTGTGTTTTTATTTAGCAGAGACACTATCAGTCTCATCAGATGGGCCCTTAAACCTTCTCCTTTGGAGATTTCCTTCTTGCGCTAATCTATCCTGCATTATCGCAGTCTGCTTGAACTAGTGCAGGAACAGAGATTTATGTAGAAGGTATAAATGGTGTCTTTACTAAAGGCTTTTTTACTTCATAAAAGGCCTTGAACTTTTCTAGGTTCAAAGAACTCAGATCTCTTGGCAAGAAAATATTTCTTGCACCAGATCAAAGCTTCCTACACTTAGAATTTAATTCTTAAAATGAGTGCTTAATTATTGCAAGTGCTATTATACTGTTAATTAAAATTGTACACATAAAAAGTGAATGTTTATGATCTTAATAGAGTGTAGGAATAAAGAAACAATCAATATACATTTATCCTGTCATAAGCGTTTAATGAAAGAAATAAGATTGTGGGAAGTAGACTAAGAGGGCTTGCTGCATCACACCAACGTGCACTAGTGCAGGTTCATTTCTCTTGCTTGGACCAGGCGGGGAAAACCAATAAAATAGAATTGCAAAAAAGGAGATATCACACCAACATGAACTGGTGCAGGATTATTTCTCCTGCTTGGACCAGGTGGGGAAAACCAATCAAACATAATTGCAGAAAAGGATATATCACACCAACATACACTGATGCAAGTTTATTTCTCCTGCTTGGAACAGATGGGGAAAACCAATCAAACAGAATTGCAGAAAAGGATATATCACACCAACGTGCATTGGTGTAGGGTTATTTCTCCTACTTGGACTAGGTAGAGGAAAACCAATCTAAAATCAAGTGCAGGAAAGGAAATTGCAGGAAAAGGAAATTTATCTACTTCACACAATGGATCTGTTTTCACTTAGACAGGAATTCATGTGCTTAAAATTAAATCACACTTGACAACGTAAACACAAATTACAGGAAAACAAGAAATGGGGTAAACGTTTTGGGTTGGCTAGGCCCTAGCCAACCAGCACATTTCCATTTTTAAATAAAAACATTGCTCAGTACCTTGACCAATTCATGAGCTCAAATACAGAAATGCAATTTATGAAACATGAGGTAGAGCTCCCTTTTATTAATTCACTAAGCCAAGTACATACATTAATATATCCTCCAACCCATATTCGGGTGATAAGAAAATACAACAACCTGTTACTGCCTCTCTGGCTATGTCTCTGTTCTCTTCTGCTATCAAAACTTCCTCCCCCTTAGTCCTATTTACATTCTACATTATATAGATCTTTGGCCAAAGGCCAAAATAGATCATTCAACTGATTACATAACCAAACGCAGAATTTAGCTTTTCGGCCTTCAAAATTAGATATTTTAGCAAAACTAGCCGTAGCCAATCTCTAGCTTTCGTCCTTCACAGATTTGGTCTCGGCTACCTTTGGGTCGATCTTGCTGTTGTGGCTGAAGCTACTCAGAACGAGGTGGTGATTAAAGAGGTTTGGATTTGCTGCAAGGATTTGTTGTGCTAGCAACGATGCAATATTCGATCCTGCACTAGGATTAGTGATCACGGTAAGTACTCTAACTACCAAATAAACATTGGAGATATCGATAAGTTACAAAGAGTGATTAAAAGTAAGAAATCATGTAATAAATAATTAATTAATGCTAATTTGAATTAAAAATATGAAAAATAAAGTTTATACGAAATCTGTCACTCTGCTTGGACTAGTGCAAGATGAGGGTGCATAAAAGAGGTAAAACAGAGGTAAATGGTTATGATTTAGGAAGGGTAAAATGGAAAAAAGAGAGAAAATTAGTGGGCTAACACTGACGATTTTTCTCCTAAACATTGCAAGACTGACACTTGGCTCTGAAATGTCGCAATTCCGATGGTTTGTCCTGAAACGTCGGTATTTCGATGATTGTCCTAAACATCGTTGTTCCGATGATACTCCCAAAATGTCTCTAGAGTGACGCTTGTTGGCGGGATTAAAAAAATTGAGAAAAATTGGGGAAATTTTCGACTATACATCAAAAGTGTCGGAACTAAAGTGTCAGAATTTTGACCATATGTACCAGTGATCATTAATAAGAGTGACTTTCCTTGGTATTTTATGTGTACATGTATTGGTTCATATGGATGTATAGTAGGTAAAACATGCATTGTGAGATTATTGTATGTAGTTTATGTGATCATGATGCTATTGGTATGTATGATGTTGATGTGCTGGTTGAGATGAAGCAAGATATGAAAATCATCAAAATCAGATTGCAACATTGGACCTCAGGGTAAGAGTAGATTGTCATACATGTTTGTATGGTGAATATGCAGGTATGTAGGTTAATGGTTGTTATAATAATTAGGGTTACTTATATACTTTTCATTCTATTGTCGTTGTGGTTACTTGCATGGTAGGTGATAGTTAAGTGTGGTCATAAGCACATGTGTTAGATAGTCTTGTAGGATAATAAATTGTTGTTATATGTTACTTAACTTGATTATTATGTGATATTTTAACTTGTTGTTGTTATATGTTAGTTAACTTGATGTTAAGGGTTATTGAATTTAAGATATTGATGTTATATGTATCATTCCAATCTAGACTGACTGGGCATATGTGATTTTTATGCATGAATGACAATTATTTACGATTTTATGATGTGAACATGTTAGCTAGGTATTTTTATGGATATTATGACCTTATTTATGTTTGATTTGATACGTTGTGAAGTTATATCATGCTAATTTAGATTTATTGTGCAGACAAGATAACCTCCCCTGAGATATATTAAGGTATGAGTTTTCTTATGTCGTCTACTTGGTGCTTGAATGCTTGATTATGTTGTATATTTGGTGTTTGAGTGTTGGTGTCTATTATGTCGTCTATCATTTGTTTGAATTTTTGATTGATTGCATGATATGAGTTTGAATCTATAATATTGCATGAAGAAATGATATTGTTTTAAGATGCTTTTTCTAACATAATATGTGTTGAGACAACTGATATGTACTTGAGTGTAAGTAGGTGATAGTTGTAGCATTATGTCTTATGATTGTTAGTTAATTATGACATGGTTGTTAGTATTGGTAAAGGTTGATTCCAATTTAGTATACATGATGCCTTGACCTTTGGAACAAGTGACTAACATGTGTGAATAGTTGTAGGGAAACTTGCTTGGTATTAGCATGACAGGGTAATATTTGATTTTTTTATATAACTAATAGCTGTGTGATGTGATAAAATGTAATAAGACTCAATTGTAGAAAGGTAGAAGGTAAAATAAAATAATTAGGTGAGAATTCCTTTGACTATGTTTGGAAATTGCATTTCCAAATGAATGAGTGTGCTACATGAATACAAGAAGTCTTCTTAACCTTGATTTCGTCTGACATTATGTGGATATGTGTTATATTCATGAATCTGTATTTGACAGGTATATTAGCTAATTCCTAGTTAAAGTTGGATTTGTCAAGGTAATTGAGAAATTATATATCTGTGTGTTTGGTTGTAGGGCAGCGTGCTCGGCTCAACAAGGTAATATAACTAGTATAACATAGTTACCGATAAAACGTGAAAATTACTCGGTAGCCATTTTTTTGAGGTAGTAAGAAAAGCAACTGATTTTGAAAAGTGGTGATGCAGAATCACCCTTTTTTTTCGGAGCATAGTTTTGGCACTTTATATTTTCTTATGGATATATATATATTTTTTTTAATGTCGTCATTTTCATGTCAATTTTGAAAAGTGGTGAATTAGAATAACCTGTTTTTTTTTTTGGAGAATATTTTTGGAACTTTAAATTCTCTTTGATTTTTTTTTTTAATGTCATGTCAATTTAGAAGAATGGTGATTTTTTTAGCACTTT